>JAVTVY010037020.1:0-174580 GCA_036873755.1 Hanleya hanleyi
ATCGCGACTGAAGAAAAAACGATTAATGGAAACGGTCCCTTATTTGATCAGTATATTTGACTGAAAGCACCTGGGCCTGCTTATTCCTTTTACAACAATAATTTCATTTGTAACTAAGGGAACATTATATCTTTGTTTTCTTTTCTCTTTTCTCTAATTAGTAGTACTTGTCCAGTTCAGTCTGGTTAGTCCATCATATGACAAATTGCGTAAAATATCTCAGGACGTATTACATGTAGGCACCGTTCCCAATTATCGTTCGCGAATGAATCGTTTATTTCGTCAAATTTTCTCGAAGTCGCGATTTTCCAAGGCGCGAGGAAATGTTTTTTTTCTTCCAAATAAATGATTCATTCGCGATCGCTGTTCGAATGGTTTTTTTTTCTGTTGGCAATCGTTTTTCAATCGAGAAAATTCTCGCGAATAAAAAGCGACATCGCGATTCAATCGCTTTTTAATCGAGAAAATATAAACGATTGAAAAACAACGATTGAGGATTATAGCCGAAAGTAGTACACCATTGGTTCAGCCTGACTGACCCGCATACACGTTCGAGTTTCTAACACTTCAGTCAGACTATATAAAGTTCGATCATTTTTCTTCTTCCTTTTCCATTCTTTGCCTATATAGCGTAAAACTATAGCGTGTTTCTGTACAGTTGGCGGTTATATAGATACGATGGGGATATGGAAAGAAATTGAAAAAAAATATCTATATATATACATAGGAATAAACGTTATGCATATAATTATAACTTCATATTTACATATATTTTGTACGGGACACAAGCCCGGATATGGTCAGATTGGGTCATTTGCACTTGCAATTTCGTCTATTATTTTAGGTATTTCTGTGTTTTAAAGCTGGTATTATTCCAGATTTCTTGTGTAGTATTTTTCGTGAACGTTTTTGGCATCTGTGCGGGCTGAAATTTTGAGTTGATTCGTCAGATTTTCGCTGTACGCGTGGTTTTTTGTCCTACGATCACCATTTTCCTTGTGTAGATAAATGGCGCTGTATTGAATATAACATTGTCATACGGGGCTTTTGAGTCTTCGAAAGCACTTAATTATTAATATATAGTGCGGGCTATGTGTAAAAATTTTCACAACTGGTTAATCCAGTAAGAGATGAAATTATATAATATTCAGTTGGTTTTTGGCTTGAGCTTCCCTTTGGAATCATTCACAGTTCATTTATCAAAATATAAAATTAAAATAAAAAGTATTGTACATATGCGAATCCAACCGTTACATGCGATTCAATCACCATTGTGATATGTATTTGATATAAATATGAAATCACTGCCGCGAATATTCTTATAATAAATAAAATTAACTTGATGGTGATTTTTTGAACTTATTCACATCTCAATAGTTTAAAAACTGTACCAAAACATGAATGGACACCCTTTCCTAATGTATGTTTTACTATAACAAAATATACATATTTAATTACACTATTTTTCACCTTAATTAACCTAGAAATTCTCGGCTGGAGGGCTAGCTGTTCTGGGTTATCGCCATGCGCCCATTCACACCTCTATGAAGCCTGTGCCGTAATCATTCTGATAATGCAATCAACGACGAACTCAAATCCACTTATGACCTGTACCCGATATTTACAAAACAAGATATTGTGACTATCATCCTGTATTGTTTATACCAAGTTGCATGAATATATGAGGAAATTATCGAAAGTATGAAGACTGAACATTAATACATTGTCGACTCACACGATTATTGAATAAACACGTAATTTTGTCATTTACGCTTCGCCAGAGTAAATCTGAGCGCGAACGTCGCAGGAAGCATGGTACAGGTATATATGTATAGATATTTCCAGCATACGCCCTACTTCGGCTTGTAGGAGACTATAGATCGTGAATCATATATATTATTCGGTTATCTTACGCATTTATACAGTATAGTATAGTAATATAGGTTTTTCCATCGACAAATCCGCAATCAACATTACATGTAGTTCCCAGTTCGCGGATAGAGCGGCGTACGACGGCAACACGGCCTATGTGTCAAATATCACTCCGCCTTCACGATTCTCTCGCGCCTTGAAAAAAACGATTCTCTCGCGATTGAAGATTCGCGATCAAGAACGGATCGCGCATGGGTAAACGATTCAAAAACGATATCGCGAGAGAATGGTTTTTTCCAGAAAAGGTTCAATCGTTTTTTCTCATTTTTTTTCTCGATATCCTCGCGACTGATTCGCGAATGATCGTTTTTCAATCGAGAAAATTGAAGAAAAATCGCGACTGAAGAAAAAACGATTAATGGAAACGATCCCTTATACAACGGAAAACCGAGTGTCTTTAACATTTTTCACTGTTACTGTTAATTGTTAACCTGAGAGCTTGTGAAGACTGCGCATTTTTAAACGTATAGTTTTTTTCTCCGCAAGTCAAAGCTGTATTTATCTTGTTAAACGACGATAATGCCCCAAGGGATGAAACCCGCATTATAACAAAGCTGCCGCTGGATAAAAAGTCTTTGCAAGATGAAGGTAGAGATTTAATAACATCGTCAACTGAGACGCTGGTACCAAATGAATGCGGATTTCTTGTAACGAGGTCGGTAAATAACAAATCTGCTGTAAGGCAAGGGGAGGTTTTAAGAGAGCCGCTGCTTTGGTACATTTCACGTGAAGTGGGAGGAGTGTGTAGTTCAAGATTAAAGTGCGACAATGTTAGTTTTGCAAGGACGAATTGTACCTGTTTAACCTGGGACGTAGTGGGACACAACAGTTCATTTTTACCTACAATGCAACATACAGGTGGAGCTTGCTGATTCATATTCATATATTAGGGCAATCCTAGACGATAGATCTGAAATAGATGGGTTTTTTTTCAAAGTTTGTGTATTCCATCTGAGAAATGCTGTTCTACATCCACGGGGATCGTGATTTTGCAGTTAATTTTCATTTCTTTCTGTCAAGGGATGCTAATGGAGGATAATGCTAGATATCACAGTGGTGTAATTACTAAAAATAACTCGAAAAACATCCACCTCCACAAGCACGTGACAACCGGGGGGACATTTTTCCCGCAATTTGCTGTAATGATATGAAACAGATGAACATGAAAAAAGATTTCAGCAGGATATAAGTTTACGTTGAATTTGCAGCACATTTCCTGACCAGTCAGCAATTTTACTTAGATTCATCAATTCACTTCTATTTTAGCTCTCAGCGTTCTGCAAACGACTTATGACTGACGGAGTTATCTCCCTTGATAAGCCTGTGATTAGGTCATTTTTTCTTCCTTGATTGTCGTACAGGACGTGGTGTACATATACGGGGAATTGTGCCCAGATTACTCTCTACCTTTATTTGAAAGATACTTTAGCGCTTTTCCACGAAGCGCCTGCACTCAAAGTTTTTCAAATTTGTCTGTGCATATAACATGCTGGGAGCAAAATAGAAGCGTAGCGGAAAAGAACTTTAGTGGTACGTTTTGGATTTTGTGTAATCAAATAAACAAGGGGGCGACAATATACATTATTATCTAAATACCGACTTTTATAACTAAAATTATATGGGTGTGAAAATACTGAACAACGATACGGATTTGCTATTTGGAACATCATGATGTATTGCCTGTGTGGAGACTAAGATTGTCCGATGGCTAAGAGTGTCCCGCTCCTATCTTCTAACCCAGTTAGGACATTTTTATCCACATTGGGGATAAGTGTCCATCCATGGTTGCAATAGAAATGATATGAAAAGGGACACTAATCCCCAGGACATCTTTAGTCATCACACCGGCGTCGTTGAAAACCAAAACTAGTTATGTATACTACACAATTTTTTTTATTTTAGTGCTAATGCTGTTATGTTATGGTTATGGACGCGGAAATTCTTTAATGGACGAATGTTGAATGACAGATTAGAGGCGTGTATGTATCCAGTTCATTCACATATAGTTCAACTAAAACACGTGCCAAATTGTTCCCTTACATAACACCTTGTTTACAAACAATTAGGTCAGATAACTGTCACGATTTTACCTTATTTCACATCATGTTCCTTGGAGTTCTGGATAGGCCGGTATCAGTGCGTTGGAACCACAAGACATTGATCTCCACGTTATCGAAGACTGTCGGGATATTTCACAAACAAGGTTTGTTATCATCAATGAAAACTGCAAAACGATTATTCAGTATGCCTGTAGACAGTTTACCGACAAGGTTGGATCAGGTAAATGGGTCGGTAATTGTCACGAATTGCTTTTGTACCCTATTTGTGAATATTTCGATGGAACCAACCGTTCATGTTTGTGGAAATAACCCTGTATCTATTATGAGGTTAAACCATTTTGCGTTAACGATAATGGTAAGTTGTTTTGAAATAATTGTTTGTTACAGTATCATTACAAGCATCCAGCCCGCCATTCAATAGTCGGCAGTCTCCCATTAAAAAATTCTATAACAACATTAGCACTACATTGATAAAAAATCATAGTGCACAAAATTATAAACTAGTTTCCCCCTGAAGAAAATCAGCATGATTTTCGTTGCGAATCCTTATCTAAAGAATAATGAGTCCCAGTTACGCTTTGAATGCAATTGTTCGTATGAAAACCATGACGATCCTCAAGGGTTCACATGTCCCGTAGTCCTGGGTTAAGAGTCACATTTAAAATAGGATATAGCAATTTGCGCAAAAGTTACGAAAGGTAACACCAAAGATTTTAAACGCTGCGCTCGCAGCAAGCTATCAGCGTGCGATATGTATCGCCAAATCCAAGAAAATTTGAAGGAAGGCGCTTGATGGTACAGCCATGTTTCTCCAATTTTTGTGTCGTTGATAAAATCATCATATTTCACACATGATCTAACAAATGCTACTAGGTGAGATATGTTCGCGTCATATGCACAGACAGGGATAGTTTAGAAAGGGATGTCTAAATTATAGTCATCTCTCTTGTAAAGTTGCCGAGAGTGAGTTATAGATCTAAAAATGGTGTGCCATTATAGCTATCTGTTGTTTCTTTCGAATCGAGTGAAGGTAGTTATATATCGTTCACTGCCTCATTAATGTAGCGATTAACCACAGCGAGAAGGTCGTTTATACACAGCGTTTGGTGTTCAATCTCACTGCAATTTGTAGTGTTTAGGTCCCCAGCTACCAGCATTGAAACTCCACAGCTTCACAGTAACCTGTTAATATATCTTTAAAACAAACCCGATAGACGCTCTGAAATAAATTTTTGGAATTCAGTTCACAACAATTGACGAATACTTTCACAGACTGGTTCAACATTTCGGTGCTTGTAATTTAAAGCCTACATTGATTCTGACAATGACAGCCTCACGCGAAAGAAGGATTCTATACAGAAGCGATTTTTTTTGACAGCCACTGTCTAGTAACTCTGTGCTGTGCTAATTATTCAATGAATTATTTCCCGTTTTTATTACCGTCTGCTCCTCATCTTTTGTCTGAGATATATAAAGTATTGAAGATATGTATAAAAACATCATATCTCGACCGACCACCCCTCCCCTTCCGTTCCTCCGCCCATCCCAATACATCATTGTGTAGCTGAAGTCATTGTCGGTTAAGTGACAGCGAAACCCGTTAGCTCTCTAGTAGACGTCGTGGTAGCACATCTCTGATGGTGCGAGAATGCAGCAAGGTAGACAAGATTGAATATACATTTACCTTCAAGAGTGAAGTTATGTGTGACTTGCCTGCCGCTAAATATACATGTATGTTTACATATAACTGGTGACATTTTCAAATATTTAATCGAAGTACACCGAAAACACGTGACAATTATAAGTAAGCAAACATAATGGAGACTTATTCAACTGACTAGATATTAAATTTAAAACATTTTCCTCATACGAAGTTACTGCGGATAATCAAGCCAAAAGACTGCAAATAGAGCATCATTTTATCAGAAAGTTGCGCACTTATTTGATCAGTATATTTGACTGAAAGTCCAATGGCACCTGGGCCTGCTTATTCCTTTTACAACAATAATTTCATTTGTAACTAAGGGAACATAATATCTTTCTTTTCTTTTCTCTTTTCTCTAATTAGTAGTACTTGTCCAGTTCAGTCTGGTTAGTCCATCATATGACAAATTGCGTAAAATATCTCAGGACGTATTATACAACGGAAAACCGAGTGTCTTCAACATTGTTCACTGTTACTGTTAATTGTTAACCTGCGAGCTTATGAAGACTGCGCATTTTTAAACGTATAGTTTTTTTTCTCCGCAAGTCAAAGCTGTATTTATCTTGTTAAACGACGATAATGCCCCAAGGGATGAAACCCGCATTATAACAAAGCTGCCGCTGGATAAAAAGTCTTTGCAAGACGAAGGTAGAGATTTAATAACATCGTCAACTGAGACGCTGGTACCAAATGAATGCGGATTTCTTGTAACGAGGTCGGTAAATAACAAATCTGCTGTAAGGCAAGGGAAGGTTTTAAGAGAGCCGCTGCTTTGGTACATTTCACATGAAGTGGGAGGAGTGTGTAGTTCAAGATTAAAGTGCGACAATGTTAGTTTTTCAAGGGCGAACTGTACCTGTTTAACCTGGGACGTAGTGGGACACAATAGTTCATTTTTACCTACAATGCAACATACAGGTGGAGCTTGCTGATTCATATTCATATATTAGGGCAATCCTAGACGATAGATCTGAAATAGATGGGTAGTTTGTGTATTCTATCTGAGAAATGCGGGGAACGTGATTTTGCAGTTAATTTTCATTTCTTTCTGTCAAGGGATGCTAATGGAGGATAATGCTAGATATCACAGTGGTGTAATTACTAAAAATAACTCGAAAAACATCCCCCTCCACAAGCACGTGACAACCGGGGGGACATTTTTTCCGCAATTTGCTGTAATGATATGAAACAGATGAACATGAACAAAGATTTCAGCAGGATATAAGTTTACGTTGAATTTGCAGCACATTTCCTGACCAGTCAGCAATTTTGCTTAGATTCATCAATTCACTTCTATTTTAGGTCTCAGCGTTCTGCAAACCACTTATGACTGACGGAGTTATCTCCCTTGATAAGCCTGTGATTAGGTCATTTTTTCTTCCTTGATTGTCCTACAGGACGTGGTGTACATATACGGGGAATTGTGCCCAGATTACTCTCTACCTTTATTTGAAAGATACTTTAGCGCTATACCACGAAGCGCCTGCACTCAAAGTTTTTCAAATTTGTCTGTGCATATAACATGCTGGGAGCAAAATAGAAGCGTAGCGGAAAAGAACTTTGGTGGTACGTTTTGGATTTTGTGTAATCAAATAATCACGGGGGCGACAATATACATTATTCTCTGAATACCGACTTCCCTTACAAACCAATAAGCTGGGGAATTTGTGGGGTTTATGTCGGGCAAGCTGTGTAGGGATCATGTGGGGAATGTGTAGGACAGCCAATGTGGGGACTGTCTAGGGATTTGGTAAAATCCCCACATTGGACTTAATCATGGAAAAGGAGTTTCTTAATGCTGCTTAGCTGAATTAAATCCCCGCACTATCCCAACCTCAGCCCCACATGTTCCCCACATGTGGGGATGATGTGGGGAACTATATTTAAAGCTGGTATGGTATAGACCCACAATATTCCTGCAGTAAGTCCAGCATGGTACAGAAAACCCCACAATATCCCCACGTGGGGAATCTGCGGGGCAGAAAACCCCACAATATCCCCATGTGGGGAATCTGCGGGGCAGTAATTCCAGCATGGGACAGAAAACCCCACAATATCCCGACGTGGAGAATCTGCGGGGCAGAAAACCCCACAACATCCCCACGTGGGGAATCTGTGGGGCAGTAATTCCAGCATGGGAGAGAAAATCCGACAACATCCCCAGGTGGGGAATCTGCGGGGCACTAATTCCAATATGGGAGAGAAAACCCCACAATATCCCCACGTGGGGAATATACGGGGCAGAAAACCCCATAACATCCCCACGTGGGGAATCTGCGGGACAGTAATCTCAGCATGGGAGAGACAACCCCACCATATCCCCACGTGAGGGATCTGCGGGGGCAGAAAACCCCACAATATCCCCACGTGGGGAATCTGTGGGGCAGTAATTCCAGCATGGGAGAGAAAACCCCACAAGATCCAGACGTGGGTAATCTGCGGGGCAGAAAACCCCACAACATCCCCACGTGGGGAATCTGCGGGGCAGTAATTCCAGCATGGGAGAGAAAACCAACCATATCCCCAGGTGGGGAATCTGCGGGGCAGTAATTCCAATATGGGAGAGAAAACCACACAATATCCCCACGTGGGAAATCTGCGGGGCAGAAAACCCCACAACATCCCCACGTGGGGCATCTGCGGGGCAGTAATTCCAGCATGGGAGAGACAACCCCACAATATCCCCATGTGGGGAATCTGCGGGGCAGAAAACCCCACAATATCCCCACGTGGGGAATCTGCGGGGCAGTAATTCCAGAATGGGAGAGAAAACCCCACAATATCCCCACGTGGGGAATCTGCGGGGCAGTAATTCCAATATGGGGCAGAAAACCTCACAAAGAGGTATGGCAACATCTCCACAGTAACCCTAGGGGATGGCGTGGGGTTGTCGCCCCCGAATGTACCAACAATGGGTTATTTTTGGGGTAGTTATTTGGGAGTGGGGAATGCATTGGGCAGAGCACTCTGCAGTATCACCACAAATGGGGAAATTACGGAGCAGGATGCACAAAACACCATCTGTACAGAATTCTTGGGGTGTGGGGGAGGGGGCATCTTCTATCTGAAAGGGCATGTCATTTGTACAGACTGTCTAGTCTGTCCCGATTCCTCCTGCAATATCATCCATCCCTTAAAATAACCACCAGCAGAAGCAAAATCCACGCGTATTTCAACTTTTATTCTTTCACAGCATAAAATATATAACGAACCATGTCTTAAAACACCCGAGCACAAAATGGGAAGCACATTGAAAGTCTGTGTCAAGTAGAATGTTTTTTTTCATCCCTCAAAGGTTTAAAAAAATCTGTCTTGGTCTTTTCCCACCTGTTGTGGGATGGCCTTTAGCATTCCTTGGGGGACTGTCATTGGCAGATGAGGGTGAAGCTGAAGAAGAGTTCACCAGCTCTTCTGACATGTGGAGATCATGCTTCTTCAATGGTGTTTTCTGGCAGATTCTACCTGACTTTGCTGCATCATGGCATTTCTGAGTGATGCCTCTCCTTACTTTGGACCACAGTGTGCCCTTGAACTGGTTGCAAACATAACCTGGAAGTCAAACAATGAAAAACGATTAGTATATTCTGAATGCCCGAGCTATGGTAATAAATTAATACAGGAAACAAATATGGTTGAGCAGAGATATTCCAGTTTCATGATAATGGCAGTCAAACATTGACCCCTACAAAATTGGCTAAAACAAAACACAATAAATTCAGATCACTCTCATCGCTGATCAGACCATTTTATGTTCATAAAATAGCCCATGGGCTTCAATACCCCTTGGCTATCAGTTATTGTCTACACCCAGCAATCATGCATTGTATAACATCATCAGTGTATTTTTAGAACTAGATAACAAAAATGTGATCTAGTAGGATTGACTGTAGTTCAGCTTTTGCCAAGGCCGGAGGTTCTGGTAGAGCATGACCGAATTCTTAGCTCTAAATATATTCTTTTAAAGAGTTTATAATCCAATCAAGTAATTTTATCTTGGAAATATAGATCAAGGTCAGTCATCTTCAAAAAATTTCAAGTCAATTCTAATCGCATAGGGAACATGAATTTGGATATCTTAAACTTAACATATAGAATTTGACCTTTCAAAAGTAGGTCAAGGTCAGTGATATTCTTCATTAATCTTCAGGTCCAGCCATAAGTGATATAAATTTATACAATGTAGATATAATCTTTCATAGAATATTGTACTAAATAGAATCTGATTTTGATGAAATAGGTCAAGGATAAAATAGGTCAAGGTCAGCCATCTTCAGCATACCTTTGGAGCATCACCAGATGTACACATGGCATTAATTTGAAAAGCCTAGCTATATTCTTCATGTTAGACCATAATAAACAGTATATGACCTATACAAAATAGGTCAAGGTCAGTCAACTGGGATAGGCTTCTAGTCAGTCACGAGTTACCGGAGTAATATGAATTTGGAGACCCCAGCTTCAATCCTTCCAAAATTATAGCAAATACTAAAATTTGACCTTGATAAAACAGGTCAAGGTCAGTCATCTTCAGTACATCTCTGGTCCTTCACCAGGTGTATACATAGTATCAAATCGGAAACCCTGGATATATTTCTTCATGTTAGACCAAAATAAACCGTATTATGACCTTGAAAAAATAGGTCAAGGTCAGTCAACTGGGATAGGCGTCTAGCCAATCACCAGTTACATAAGTAATATAAATTTGGAGACCCTAGCTTCAATCCTTAAAAAAATATAGCAAATACTATAATTTGACCTTGATAAAATAGGTCAAGGTCAGTTATCTTAAGTACACCTCTGGACCTTCGCCAGATGTATACATAGTATTGATTCGGATAGCCTAGCTTTATTTTTTCATATTATATCACAATAAACAGTATATACCTATAAAAAATAGGTCAAGGTCAGTCAACTGGAATAGACTTCTAGTCAATCAGGAGTTGCATATATAATATGAATTTGGGGACCCTAGCTTCAATCCTATCAAAAATATAGCAAATACTAGAATTTGACCTTGATAAATAGGTCAAGGTCAGCCATTTTTAATAGGCTTCTGACCCTTCACCCAATACATATGTGGTATCAATTCACAATGCCTGGCTATAATTCTTCTTGAGATATCGTGTTCACAAGAAAGATGGACAGACAGACGGACAGACAGACAGACAGACAGACGACGCCGACGACGACGACAATGCCCTTCGGGCAAGGCAAAGGGTAATAACTAACAGCATAGGGTTCGAGATATACAGATGTATCAAAGAACAAGTAATATTTTTTCAAATTTATATACGAAGCTGTGCATCTGAAAACCTCTCGATAACTCCAAGTTATCAGGTCACAGAAACCTGATTCATAGTGAGCAGTTTGATGTTATTCGAGATATGGACTGGATAAGCATATATTGAAGGGCCAAAATGAATGTGACAATACACATCAGTAAGGTACTAAGCGTCTTCATGTATGTTTCAATCAAATAACAGCTGAGATATCATCCACGGTACAGCAATACAAAAGTGATTTTTGTATTCCCCTTCATGATGGGAGGGGGGGTGGGGGGGGAGGTGACAGCCGCCAACCTTGGCATTGTGGTACTGATGTGTTCCATGTTCTCCTAACAGATATGAATAATTTACTTCAACTTACACTATGTCGCTCAGCCAGTTCCTGTGACACAAAGCCTGGGAGAGGTGCGTCTACATAGTCTGGGTTGGAAGAAGTTTGTTGCCATACTGTTTCTCCAGAAAATACAACCTTGTGATTTTTTCCATCATCACTATTCGTGAAGACTGCAGTACAGACAGGGACCTGTTTTACCATACATAGCCACCTTAAAAGACAATGAAACAAGAGTTCAATTGAACCCAAAATATGCCCGTAAAAACATACAGTTGACAAACAACATTTTTATCTCCTGAATGTTGTCCTTTGTAGACAAAGGTTAACCATACAAATGAACCTTTCTGGACTGTATGTAGTTTGTATTGTTGCAATTGTCATAATACTGTACATGTATAAGCTATCATTGTTATGTAAGTGGTGTAGGCAGGTTTGGAAATCAGGTTTGGGGGGGAGGGGGATCCCCTAGGGTATCCACTCACCAAAATTTAGAACTGTAGATAGAAAACTGTCAACGATCAATGATTTCCTGATTTTAGGCAACAGTGACCTTTGACCTCTGACCGCGACCTCAATTTTGGTACGCGACACATCGTCTCCACCTAGGGTATCCACTCACAAAAAATTGCAACTGTGGATAGAAAACGTTCAGAGATATAGACCGGACACGAACACTTCAGTGATTTCCTGTTTTTTAAGCCAGTGACCTTTGACCTCTGACCTTGACCTTCATTTTGGTACGCGACACATCGTATCCCCATAGGGTATCCACTCACCAAAAATTAGAACTGTAGATACAAAACTGTCCCAGATATAGACCGGACACGACGGACGGACAGACGGAAACCGCCATCACATAATACGTCCGCCTTTTGGCGGGCGTATAAGTTAGAGAGTGAATAGAATTTAACGTCGCTTTCAACAATATTTCAGCTATATCACGACGAACCAACTAAGCACCACCCAGCCCAGTTGTGTTCCTGCTACTTCAAAGAAGAGATCTTTGAAGCAGCATGGAACCAGACACCCTCCATCCACCCTATAAACATGGAGGACAGCGCACAAGACACAGACAGGACGCTCACATGGTGCAATAAAGACAAGTGATATTACAGTGCTAGACACCACATTATCAAGTTCCTGTTGCTTCTCAGCAAAATGCATTGAAGCAACAGGAACCTGAGCCCACCCAACCACCCGCGGCGGGCGTATAAAAAATTCATGTACATCTACACATGGTACCGATCATGTGCAGCAAATATTAAAAGAATTCATTAAAAACTTTAGGACGAGTTGCATTGACGAAGACAGCAGGCGCCAAATACAAGGATTTCAGACCGAAATCAAGGGGAGTAACTCGAGAAACTCGAAAAAAGTTTGTGCACATGTCCACTCGGAACCAATCATGTGTACCTAATTTCAAAAGAATGCAATGAAACCCCTAGGAGTTTCGTTGACGAGGACTGTAGGTGCCAAACAAAAAGTATTCCGGACTAAAATCAAGGGCGGATAATTAAGAAAACATTGAATTGGTTTGAAATAATTTCATGCGCATCTACACATGATACTGATCATGTGTACCAAATTTCAGAAGAATCCTTGAAAATTCTGGGACGAGTTGCGTTGACGAAGACAGTAGGTGCCAAATCCAAGGATTTCAGACCAAAATCAAGGGGAGTAACTCAAGAAAACGTTGAAGCGGGCCGAAAAAAGGTTCATGCACATCTACACATGGCACTGATCATGTGTACCAAATTTCAGAAGAATCCATTTCAGACTCTGGGACGAGTTGTCTTGACGAAGATAGTAGGTGCCAAATACAAGGATTTCAGACCAAAATCAAGGGGAGTAACTCAAGAAAACGTCCACACATGGTACCGATCATGTGTACCAAATTTCAGAAGAATCCATTCAAAACTCTGGGACGAGTTGCATTGACGAAGACAGTAGGTGCCAAATACAAAGATTTCAGACCGAAATCAAGGGGAGTAACTCAAGAAAACGTCGAATCGGGCCGAAAAGAAAAAAGTTAACAGATAGAAGATGCCATACCATAATATGTCCAGTCAAATTTGACGGGCATATAAAAAGTATTATAAAACATTTCATCAGAACAGGCAATATGGATCTGTTACTGGGAACATATTTGAAACAACTTTGAAACTCTTAACCCCTAATGTACAGTAAGTCAAGGGTGGCTATAACAAAATAAATCAGGGGACATAACTTTAGATGTTTTGTTTTTTTCCCAAAATAAGCTACAAATAACTGGTTTGGAACCCCTATCCCTACAACTGACCAGTGTGACATCCCAGCTCTTAGAAATGAACAGGATATCACAGTTTTTTCTGAGACATGCAGTGATTATAAGATTTCCTCACCTCCAGGTGTATTCACATGAGGTCCACAAGCCAATCTAATCCATTATCCTGTTACCAATTCACACTGCGTGGGGTCCAATATTTGCCTGTTCCTATAGATCATTGTACAAACACAATTATTTATATTAGATAAAACTCAATCAGGGCAGTATACATTCTCTAGCAAATTATTGTTACCTGAAAAGAGAGGCAGAAATGCATTTTGGTATCAAATTACATTAAAGGAATCTGTCGCTCTGATCTGCCCGATCTTGCAGACCAGTGATGCCACTGAAGACCAGTACATGACAGGCACGAAACACAGATAGGACCAACAGAATACTGTTAAATGTGACAGTTTTATAGTCTGAAGTACCGGTTACAGAACAGAATTTCATATTTTAAACTGTGCTCTCAGCCTATTTCACTTGTAAACAGAAAATTCATTCCATTGCAAATAAAAACTAATCTTCCTTTCCATTGAGAGCAAACTAATGGAGGTAAATGTAGGTGAGGTGGCCAATGACATACAAGCTATCATACATGTATTTCTAATTTGATGATCATACTTCTAGTCAGCTATGCATTAAACAGAATAAGAAACAAACAAACAATTCATCTTGCAATAATGAATTGTATCAATGACTAGTAATTAATCAATCCAGATACAGTCATTGAAGGGTTAGTTACTCTACCTTGGAGTCACTGTTCAAATCTGTATACTCTTCTGATGGCGGAATGTCCACGACATGCTCTGGTTCCATGACATCACCCTTGAAATTATCATTTCAGTCATATGCTTGCCACCTGATAAAAAAAGATGTATTCAATATGAGTTTTGCACCCCCCCCCCCACCCATTTTTTTTTTTTTTTTTCAATAATAATAAAAAAAAACATTCCTGGCCTGGAATAGTTTCATATACAGAACTTTTTCTCTGTTGTTTCTATATAAACATATATTCTGACCGGACAGATCACTGTATCAAATCTAAAACCAGCGGTCAATAAAATTAACTTCGTGCAGAGAGAGTCGCCAGTTTCGACCCACTAAAGTGAAATTTGCATCTGTTTCAGAAGGAAATGCTTTGATTGGCATATTCATTATCTTGATCGCCGTACAATTGTCCATTGCCTTTATTAACAAACTAACTTAGCTAGGGATAAATTGAACTGCTGGGAAAATAAAATTACATTTCTTAATGACATGAATGAGAGGTGTCAGTTCTGACCCACTGTCGCCAGTTCCAATCCAGCCTCATTTTGACACTGACCTTTGAACCAGATATAAACAAATGTAATCGTCAACATGAAACTTTCCGCCAAAATAGGGTCCTAGCTGGATATTTCATTTTGAATGTCCTTGTCTGATAAGTGAACATCTGACGTTGAAGAATGCGGGTTATCAGCACTCGAGTTACGATTTTACGTAATGAGCGCTGCATTCGCAAGACATTTTCAGGTCATCTGGACCCAGATTGTTCATCCATGGATGATGGTGGTTTCGGAACTGGGTCTGTCAGTTGATGTCAACAATGGAGCAGGTAGCCTTTAGAGAGACACCCCAGTAAATAAATTTATGACAGATACATAGTACCAAATGATAATTATGTGTGAGAAACAAAACATCAAAACTTTGATCGGAAGCCCTGGCAGACGACACAGTTTTTTACGGCGAGTCATGGTGTTTGTAATTAGACCGATATAGTCGTGTGTATGGAGTGGTTCGGCAAAGCTGTCTCCTAATGAAACCAGTGAATGCATAATATAACTTGCTTAAATACACCAAATGTTTTATGATTTCGCGTGATCATGGTTATGACAAAAAGCAATATTTTGGGAAGTGGGTCGGAACTGACACTGGATCGGAACTGGCGAGGTCACTGTACTGATATCGTGTTGGTTCGAGAACAGGTGATTTCACCCCTGTACCTAAACGACCAGCTGTCTGAATATCCATCCCGTTTTAGGGACAGAAACTTTTAAACAAATCGGAAATAAACATTCATTTTTTAGGTCATAACAGTAATAGAGGAACACGGGTCTCACAGAGAACAAAAGATTTGGCTGATCTGTTAGCGAAAAAGCGGAAATTCAACTGGGGGTCAGATAACATGGAGGCGGATGGGACACAATTTTGGCTTTGAAAATATAGAACTAAGTATACTGAAAATTACGAAACTTTCAGACGCAGAAGATATCTTAGCTCCCCAACATATTTGTTAGAATGGTAATTGAGTTGTACTTTTTTATGATCAATCTCATTAACTTCAATGTTTATTTCAGAGGAGGGGGGGGGGGCAGCGGGGGAGTGACGTCATCCCGTGTTCCAGAATACTGCGAAAAGTTTGTAGGCCACGAAAATGGGGTGCACGTCAATATGTATATAAGATTTGAGAAGTAAATCAAAACACCTTACCGCTCGACTAATTCATGTTTTCTTCCCGATAGTTTAGCTTTCCTCAGTTCATCCTTTAGGTCTTTCAGCGTCCATTCTTCGTATTTACATCTGAACGTCTTGGCGAAGAAAAATCAACCAAGTTCATAACGCTTGACAGCAAAGACAACTGCACAACTCCTACAGGGCTCGGACCACTATTAAATTTACATTGACGGCCATGTTAATGAAAGTGCACCTGGTTGATTTATTAATTATTTTTGGACTTTCATCTCTTGGCAGTTTGTAGTTCCATTCAAGTCCTGCATCGCCATCTACTTCTTGGCGGGGGTCGCCCATCAAAATTTCGAACCAGAGCGTCCTGTTGGCAAGCACTGTACTTCCGGCGAATAACTTACCTCCAAAAAGCAGAGTCTACGCACCTGCATATAGTGCCTCAGACTGGCATGAATTATGCAGTGAATTCAAAATAAAAGTCACAACTCAAAAGGGCACTTGTCATGCTTAATGTTGGCCATGCAAGCCCTTGTCTCATTATCAAAAGGAAGCTGGGGAAAAAATCAACACAAAAACTTGTCCTCTATGGCAGAGGTTATTTAGAGGGGTTAACGGCTAGGGACTTTTTTTTAGTGGTCCGAGCCCTACTAGACACATTAAATTCAACCAATCCAAATGAAATTTGGGAGGCATGTGACCTGTCCACTTACCATTTCATGTTAGCCTATCTGAGCTACTTCCATCAAATATGTCTCGGAATATGAACCATTAACTACATCTACCCCCATCTTTCTTCACAATACACATGTATTCACTATAGTGTGAGGTGCCTTATGGCATTGCCTAAACCAAGAAAACTCCTGTCACTGAGGAGCTGATCAGTCTCAAAATCAGTCTCAAAATGGATTCTGCATACATCTGTGAATCCTATACCTAAATAGAAATATCCCTAAACTGTTTCTGGATTTTTCAATAAATTTTTAAAAAAGATGCCAAAAATTCAGATTTTGGGGATTTTTATGGTAAATATGATATTTCAGTGGAAAAACTAAAAATGTGTACCTGTCAAATTCTGGTCTGTATGAAAGGGGGACATCTAATACACAAATAAATGCCAGACAGTGGCAAAAAAAATAAATAGCAAGACCCTGATGTCACTCCTGCATACCATAATACACATGATCATGTGTATCCATTAGGGTGATACGTGCAATACATTACTGTGATCAGCCTATGATGAAAGGTGTCAGATCAATTGACACACACTTTTGTCATAGAGACAGATAGTATATAAACTTTACCAATTACATGGCTATCTCATCACATCTCACAAAAATCACCAGATCAGCATGCGAAGCTCGAAGAAACTGGACGGAGTTAAGAAAGAGGGCGAGAACTTGGTCACCCGGTTCAAATTGGGTGATAAATTGCTCCCCCAAAAAGTCTGCCATGCTGGGAGAGACACCCTCAACTTCAGGCATCATAAAAAACTCTGAAGAGATTAAAACAGCTAAACAGAATGAGCCAAAATCAGCATGAAAGCTTGGGTATGACAGAGAGGAATTCAGCCATCACCAGAGTTGGTTATGATGAACATACCTACATAATTCTGGATGAGGAAGGAAGGTCTGGGAAGGCAAAACTATTACATCCGAAGGAGTCGAAGAAGCCGGATTTAGCAGAAAAGTATGCAAAAGGCTCCAGCAGAGCAGGGGAGGATAGGTCTGAGACTGTTGCACCATTACACCTACCTGCCCACTTCCACAATTTGCCGTCAGTGAGGTGAAAAGAGGATTATGCTGGAAACAAACTTATGCAGGGGACATAACTGAAATAGTACAAAGTCTACCTAAGGTGTTGGAGTGAGTGAGTGAGTGAGTGAGTGAATAGGGTTTAACGTCGCTTTCAACATTAAGGTGTTGGATGCAACAATTGACTGTTATGATGGAAACTGTGGAAGTTGTGGAAGGCATGCTATAGTTTGTGGTGGAGGGGTTAATACTAGTTGGTGGAAGAAATCTAGAAGTCTGAGTGCAAACAACATTAAGTGGTTAAATTTGGATGACAATGACAGAATACTGGTGCGAAAAATATTGAATATGAAATTGCATGCAGCAGCCAGCCCTTGAAACCAAATTTCAAACACATGTAAGTCAGAAGGAACAAACAGGGCATTCTGTGCCTCAGTGTCAAAAAATATGAACTTCCCTACCAATGCGGCAGCGAGAGCTGGATCCACAGTCTTAAGACGGGATCTCGGTGAAGGAACATCACAGCATAAGAAACTTGAAGCACTCCCTGCACCCCTAGAAACTGGCTAATATGCCTGCAAAAACCTACAACAAAACAAAAGCAATGCGATTATGAAAGATCATATAAACAGAGGCCAGAGGTTAAAAGAAGAAAAATCTACAATAAAGCAATTAAACTTAAAAACTATATAAAAGCTAAGAAAGCTAAAACCGATGCGGATAAGGCAAAAGAAAGAAGAGAAGGCCACAAGAAAAGACAGCTTGGCAAACACATGTATGCCTGACTTTGAGAAAGACCACATTATAAAGAACAAGAGTTGTCTCCCCTGATGCGTTGGACTCACCTGTTAATGCAGGAATTCAGGTGTGACCCTGAACAAACAATTTGGATACTGTTTACCCAAAAATACATGGCCTGAACATTTCTCCATGGCCCTACACCTCTGTCTCTGATTATTAACAAAGCTGACTTCTGCACTCAGGTGTGCAATATTGTGACAACTTGACTGATGACATAAGTGGCTTATGTCACTGGTGAATTCTTCTAAATTTATATTATTATGCAAAATAAATTTCAAACGATGAACGTGAATTATTCTCCATGTTTTCTTTCCAAAAGGCTGGATATTAATCACTCCATAATGGGGTGGCTGCTTCTTCTGCACCCCAGTCTACAGTAAACATGCTCCATTCGAGCCTAATTGGCTATTATAATTATTTTTTTCGAAATATTTTGCTCTCCACGTGGTATACAACTCAGCCATCTTTATCACTAAACTATGAAATTGACATCAGTGAGAGATTGTCATCCAGCCTCCTTGTATGACTTACCTGAACCGGTGACATATGTATTCTGTGTTTACGCTTTTAGGGCTCGGACCACTATTAAATTTACATTGACGGCCATGTTAATGAAAGGGCACCTGGCTGATTTATTAATTATTTTTGGACTTTCATCTCTTGGCAGTTTGTAGTTCCATTCAAGTCCTGCATCGCCATCTACTTCTTGGCGGGGGTATTTACATCAAAATTTCAGACAAGGCGTCCTGTTGGCAAGCACTGTACTTCCGGCGAATAAACTTACCTCCAAAAAGCAGAGTCTACGCACCTGCATATAGTGCCTCAGACTGGCATGAATTATGCAGTGGTCAAAATAAAGTCACAACTCAAGGGCACTTGTCATGCTTAATGTTGGCCAGCCACAAGCCCTTGTCTCATTATCAAAAAGGAAGCTGGGGAAAAAATCAGCACAAAAACTTGTCCTCTATGGCAGAGGTTATTTAGAGGGGTTAACGGCTAGGGACTTTTTTTAGTGGTCCGGAGCCCTACTAGACACCATTAAAATTTCAACAATCCAAAATGAAATTTGGGAGACAATGTGACCTGTCCACTTACCATTTCATGTTAGCCTATCTGAGCTACTTCCATCAAATATGTCTCGGAATATGAACCATTAACTACATCTACCCCCATCTTTCTTCACAATACACATGTATTCACTATAGTGTGAGGTGCCTTATGGCATTGCCTAAACCAAGAAAACTCCTGTCACTGAGGAGCTGATCAGTCTCAAAATGGATTCTGCATACATCTGTGAATCCTATACCTAAATAGAAATATCCCTAAACTGTTTCTGGATTTTTCAATAAATTTTTAAAAAAGATGCCAAAAAATTCAGATTTTGGGGATTTTTATGGTAAATATGATATTTCAGTGGAAAAACTAAAAATGTGTAGTGTACCTGTCAAATTCTGGTCTGTATGAAAGGGGGACATCTAATACACAAATAAATGCCAGGCAGTGGCAAAAAAAATAAATAGCAAGACCCTGATTTCACTCCTGCATACCATAATACACATAATCATGTGTATCCATTAGGGTGATACGTGCAATACATTACTGTGATCAGCCTATGATGAAAGGTGTCAGATCAATTGACACACACTTTTGTCATAGAGACAGATAGTATATAAACTTTACCAATTACATGGCTATCTCATCACATCTCTAAAACATCACCAGATCAGCATGCGAAACTCGAAGAAATGGAAGCGAGTTGAGAAAGGAAAGCGAGGGAGCTTGGTCACCCGGTTCAAATTGGGTGATAAATTACTTCCCCAAAAAGTCTGCCATGCACAGGAGACACCCTCAACTTCAGGCATCATAAAAAACTCTGAAGAGGTGGAAACAACTAAACAGAATGAGCCAAAATCAGCATGGCACCCCAGGTATGACAGAGAGGAATTCAGCAAAGTCACCAGAGTTGGTTATGATGGCCATACCTACATAATTCTGGATGAGGAAGGAAGGTCTGGGAAGGCAAAACTATTACATCCGAAGGAGTCGAAGAAGCCGGATTTAGCAGAAAAGTATGCAAAAGGCTCCAGCAGAGCAGGGGAGGATAGGTCTGAGACTGTTGCACCATTACACCTACCTGCCCACTTCCACAATTTGCCGTCAGTGAGGTGAAAAGAGGATTATGCTGGAAACAAACTTATGCAGGGGACATAACTGAAATAGTACAAAGACTACCTAAGGTGTTGGAGTGAGTGAGTGAGTGAGTGGGTGAGTGAATAGGGTTTAACGTCGCTTTCAACATTAAGGTGTTGGATGCAACAATTGACTGTTATGATGGAAACTGTGGAAGTTGTGGAAGGCATGCTATAGTTTGTGGTGGAGGGGTTAATACTAGTTGGTGGAAGAAATCTAGAAGTCTGAGTGCAAACAACATCAAGTGGTTAAATTTGGATGACAATGACAGAATACTGGTGCGAAAAATATTGAATATGAAATTGCATGCAGCAGCCAGCCCTTGAAACCAAATTTCAAACACATGTAAGTCAGAAGGAACAAACAGGGCATTCTGTGCCTCAGTGTCAAAAAATATGAGCTTTCCTACCAATGCGGCAGCGAGAGCTGGATCCACAGTCTTAAGACTGAATCTCGGTGAAGGAACATCACAGCATAAGAAACTTGAAGCACTCCCTGCACCCCTAGAAACTGGCTCATATGCCTGCAAAAACCTACAACAAAACAAAAGCAATGCGATTATGAAAGATCATATAAACAGAGGCCAGAGGTTAAAAGAAGAAAAATCTACAATAAAGCAATTAAACTTAAAAACTATATAAAAGCTAAGAAAGCTAAAACCGATGCGGATAAGGCAAAAGAAAGAAGAGAAGGCTACAAGAAAAGACAGCTTGGCAAACACATGTATGCCTGACTTTGAGAAAGACCACATTATAAAGAACAAGAGTTGTCTCCCCTGATGTGTTGGACTCACCTGTTAATGCAGGAATTCAGGTGTGACCCTGAACAAACAATTTGGATACTGTTTACCCAAAAATACATGGCCTGAACATTTCTCCATGACCCTACACCTCTGTCTCTGATTATTAACAAAGCTGACTTCTGCACTCAGGTGTGCAATATTGTGACAACTTGACTGATGACATAAGTGGCTTATGTCACTGGTGAATTCTTCTAAATTTATATTATGATGCAAAATAAATTTCAAACGATGAACGTGAATTATTCTCCATGTTTTCTTTCCAAAAGGCTGGATATTAATCACTCCATAATGGGGTGGCTGCTTCTTCTGCACCCCAGTCCACAGTAAACATGCTCCATTCGAGCCTAATTGGCTATTATAATTAATTTTTTCGAAATATTTTGCTCTCCACGTGGTATACAACTCAGCCATCTTTATCACTAAACTATGAAATTGACATCAGTGAGAGATTGTCATCCAGCCTCCTAGTATGACTTACCTGAACCGGTGACATATGTATTCTGTGTTTACGCTTTTAGGGCTCGGACCACTATTAAATTTACATTGACGGCCATGTTAATGAAAGTGCACCTGGCTGATTTATTAATTATTTTTGGACTTTCATCTCTTGGCAGTTTGTAGTTCCATTCAAGTCCTGCATCGCCATCTACTTCTTGGCGGGGGTCGCCCATCAAAATTTCGAACCAGAGCGTCCTGTTGGCAAGCACTGTACTTCCGGCGAATAACTTACCTCCAAAAAGCAGAGTCTACGCACCTGCATATGGTGCCTCAGACTGGCATGAATTATGCAGTGAATTCAAAATAAAAGTCACAACTCAAAAGGGCACTTGTCATGCTTAATGTTGGCCATGCAAGCCCTTGTCTCATTATCAAAAGGAAGCTGGGGAAAAAATCAGCACAAAAACTTGTCCTCTATGGCAGAGGTTATTTAGAGGGGTTAACGGCTAGGGACTTTTTTTTAGTGGTCCGAGCCCTAAACAGCCAAGATAAAGATACTTCATGTTTATTTGCATTTCCTAATCTATTTTGACATATGCCCAAACACCAGCAGAGATCTCCAACAGAGTAAGCTCCCTTCGCGGAAAGGAAAGTAGCCATAGCCAGCTCAATAAGTGATATGTTTTATTGTTATGAATACTCACCAAGAAGAAAGGAGTTTAGATAAAAGCTTAGATAAAAATTTTACTTAGCTAACATCTTGAAGAGCAATCCAATTGCCAACAGTTTTGAACAATCAAAGCTGAAAATACATAAGTCCAAGGATTTTGAGGAATTGACTTCTAAATGGTCTTTTTAAGTTACATGAATTGAATGATTAGAGGGATTAATATTTATCCAGATATATATATTTGTATATTTTGTACGTTATGTACATGTACTTCAAACTGATAATCTAGCTTTTAGCCAAATCAGAACGAGTCTTTTTGAACTAACTGAAAATATGAAAAGTTGCTGAAATATTTTGTGCAGAAATGTTGTACACTCTACTTTGTGCCAAAATGTTGTGTACTGAGATGTCGCTCACAACATTTTATCACTGCATGCCGAAATGTCATGGATTCAGTGTGAACAGTTGATAAAGAAATGCATGTAAATGTACCTATATACTTCTGTACTTGCAGGATGAGGCCTGGGAGGAGAAAGACACCCTGGACATGACTGGCGGTATAGAATACACTGGCAAGAAAAAGAGACGTTTATGTCTGGTGCTGGACTGCTTGATACCTCACGACTTCAGTAACCAGAATGCTGACCTCATCAACTTACAGCACTATGTGATCAAGGAGAAGAAATTGTCAGAAATGGAGGCCATCATCATATTCTATGACATAGTCAGGGTGGTTGAATGTTTGCACAAGGTACGATTTAGATAGCTTGAAACTGTGGGACATGTTTTTAATATGTTTTGGTGTTATGGACTTCATTGTCATTTGGTAGTGGGACATCATAGCCATGTTTCATTAAAATCAGGGAACCAGTGACATAAATACTATTTTAGATGCATGCAATGTATTTAGTACTTGCAGTACACCAATACACCAGTTTTGAGATGGTGAAAATAGTGGAACTCTTCAGATTTCAAGTGGCAAATATCTGTAAAACCAAAATAATATTTTCATGTAATATCCAAGTAGATGTGGTGACTTTGGTTCTGAGTGTCATATTCTAGATATATTAAAAAATCTGTGCAAAAAAAAAACCAAAAACAGAGAAAAACCCAGTTACAAACGTCTGCGCCTTGCTGTTTTACATCACTCTGACTCTGAGCATTAAAATATAAAACTTGGGTATTTTGCCTGTACGAAACACAACTTCTTGTGCAGAATTGAGGAGGTCATTTTTGGCTTTACTAATGCAACACCTAAGTGAGTTATCCTAACTACCCCTAGATTCCCTTGGTTCAGAATGTTTACAAATGTTCCATTTCGAAGATGTCACATTTACATGTATTTTACCTTTGATGCAGAAAAATATTGTCCACCGAGACCTGAAGCTTGGAAATATGGTTCTAAATAAACGAACAAGACGGATAACCATAACAAACTTTTGCTTGGGGAAACACCTGGTCTCTGAGAAAGACCCTCTAAAGGATCAGAGAGGTAGTCCTGCTTACATCAGCCCGGATGTGCTCAGTGGTAAGCTTTCCTCTATCGTGTCTATAGATACATACAGTACTGTTGGTTACATCAGTTTGACTGACATGTTGGAGGGAGTATGGTCATGAGAGTGAACCTGGTTTAACCCTATCTGGCCTAGGCCATTATGGGCATTATGGCCGCCCTTCCAAAATGTTCACCGCAGCTCTGGAATGACATGAATGAGATGCTTTCTGACTTTTCTGCAATCTTATTGGCATTATTTTGAGACTATTTGCATAATCCTAGGTGCAAAGAATCCTGCGAAAATTCAAAATGGCCTCCATAAGGTGTTGTTGGTGTTTTCTATACATTTATCGCATTTCTCCTTCTTAAAATGGTATAAAGTAATTATTTTACCATTATTCTTTGTCATATTAATTAGTCTTTGAGAGAAAATATCGAAAAATAAAGAAATTGGAAAATTGGACGCCAAAGAATAGGTAAAAAATGGCTCCTGAAAAGATTGCATCACTGTGACATCATAATGGCAGCCATGTTGGATTGTTTGATTACTACATAATGGAAAAGAAGATTTAAAACGCTTACAATTCATGTATGCGAAGTGCAATTGATGATAAAGTCATTGCAAGTGATTTGTTGCTACGATGAATGATTTAATAATATGAAGTGATGGTGTACTATTAAGCCTAATCCAGTGGAGAATATGTGAACTCACTGATCTTGTGTTTTTCTCATTAACAGGGAAACCATATTTGGGCAAACCAAGTGACATGTGGGCTATAGGAGTGGTGCTGTTCACCATGCTGTATGGACAGTTCCCCTTCTATGACAGTGTACCCCAGGAGCTCTTCAGGAAAATAAAGTCTGCAGAATTCAACATTCCAAAGTAAGTTGCTTTTCTTCTATGTTACTGTGGATGGTTGCAACTGAGACTAATGTATACACTGAACAAAAGATCTATCTTCCCCATATCCAAAAATGATAGCAAATATTTTTTGCAATTTTTTTCCATCGATCTATTCATATCGAAACATCAAAAAGAACTTTTGCACAGTGAGGCTGATGCAATAAAGTGAGTTTATTAGTCTTTCAACACTATTTCAGTCATATCACGACATTCAGTTCCTATTCCTGTCAAATTGTAATCATTCCAATGTAAGAAAGGCTTGGTTCGTAATATATCTCCATACAATGTCATTATATTTTCACCTTCCCGCTAGAGAGCGGCGAGGCCCGGGTGACGTCACACGCTTAGACGACCCGAGGCAAAATGGCGGCATGCTTGAGAGACAACGATGCGCAGGTTGAATGCTGATTTAATCGAGTAGAAAAAAATTGCAAAAAATATTTCCTTACATTTTTGGATATGGGGGAGATAGATCTTTCATTCAGTGTATACATTAGTCACATGTTTTCTTCTCCTTTAACATGTTTAAGCAGAGTGATCACTCTCCATCTCTCTCCTAACTTTTTCTTCAACTGAAGAGGGTAATCACTCTCGCATTGCTCACGCACAACAGAATCTAGGAGAGTGATCAACAGCTCTTCGAGAGACAAACACGAGAGACTGTTAAAGGTGTGGCAATTGCGTGTATTTACATGTAGGCCCTACTTGAAAATATTGCTTACAGTCAGAGAAAATCTTTCAACAGCATCTCAATTTTGTTTGTAAAAATAGTTCTTATTATCTAATGGCAATTTGTCTGTCGGTCAAGGTTACTTTGATTAAAAAAAATTAGAAAATCCTTCAAAATAACTTGTTTGTGAGTGGATGTATACATTAGGTGTATGTTAATCCCTGTAAAGCTGGATATATATGTCGACTACTAAAACTGAGATGTGGTTATTGATACACAGGTTGCATGTCAGAAGCTGATCATAATTCTAGACTAGTATGTTATTCAATCAGAAATAATATTCGGAATAAATGGTATTGTGATGCAATGTCACAGTGTACATGATGACATAGAAAACATCAGATCTGTTTTGCTTCAACATGTTCAAGGTGTCATATTCTAGATATATTAAAGTCAATACTAAATTTATATATGTGAAAAAGCCAAACACAGCCGAACATGACGAATGCCCAATTTCACATCTACCTTCTACAAATTATGTTGTCCTCTTCATAGAAACATGTGTAGGCTGAGTTGGCTTACTCGTGATTATCATGAATGCTTTCAGTGATGGTCGGGTGTCTGATAAGACGAGTGCTGTCATCCGAGATCTCCTGGTACTGGATCCACAAAAGAGACTGTCAGCATCACAAGTTCTGGACTCACTCAGCCTCATCATTGCAACATGGTAACACTGAACAAAGGAGATGTCATCAACGTCATTTTTCTTCAGAAATTTCCTCTACAGTCATGCTTCGTGAACTAATGTGTTTCACGGACATAATCCATTCATTGTGAAAATTTTGGATGTATTCACTATGTGAGAACTAGCTGAAGGGTGCTGCCATATTTGTGCATGAAAATGAGGCTCCATTGGACAGTGACGTTCTTGTTGCATTTGCGTAACAGGCGATGTCATTGTTTGCATCACATGATCTTCATAATTATAACTACGACTACCACTCAACTCAGCCGTCATTCTCAACTCTCACATAACTGTACCTCAACTCTGACATATATTGATGGCACCCTACAATTAGTTAGCGTGAAATAAAAACTTTCTCGGACGTAAAATGGATTATTTCCGTAAAACATGTCATTTCTCAAGGAGGATAGGTGTCGAGTTCTCCTGTAAAAGCAACTGTTCATCTCATAGATATAGCGTGATGAGATAGGAGAATTTGGTCATTTTAAAACTGTATTAAATTACATCTTGAAAACAAAAACCACCAAAAATTAGTTTTATGCAAGTATAAACATTCCTAATTATTATATTGAGGTTAATTTGCTGAATTAACAAATGTATTCTTTTAAAATATTGCTTACAGGAAGTCATTATCAGCTATGTCAGGACCATTACAAGTTGTCCCGGATGATGCTGTACCCCACAACGCACCCAACAAGAACAAGCCGGGAGGGGAGATAACCAGCCTCAGCGAATTAGAGCTGACATTAGGGCAACTGGAAAGGAATGACGCTATCGCAAGTGTAGTGGAGAACAAACCTGCCAAACTTCTCTTACCACACCGAAGGCCTGCTGTGACACATCCTCCCATTCGAAGAATGAACGTTGACGCCCAGCCATTGACCTCAGCGGAGTTCAACGCGCATAGACATTTGTTAGCTCAGCACAGAACTACAGTAAATCTTGATATTCAGCGGTCAACTAACTCATGATTGAAAATATTCTTACTGCAGGATTTTGTTATGTCATGTGCTGCTTTAGTGATGGTGTGAAGAGAAAGCAGAGGTCAAAATATAGAATTGACCAGGATTTCTCAGTAAAGCATTTTAGTCATATATTGAATCCTAACTCACAAATATTTAAACATAGCAGGAATTAGATGAACAGAATTTAACCAGAATCACATGTCTAATGCTATTATACACAACTTATCTTCATCGTAATAACCTCTAATATTTTATATGATTTTTACGATTTTTCATGGATGATGAAATGCTGATGAAGCCTGGAACAGTCGGGTCTCAAGTATTGAGAATGTAAGGAATCCCTGTGTGTGAAATGTTTGAAAGGTGCTTAGAAGTCCTGGAAGAAAAGTTGATTAAGGTCCTTTGAAGTCCTGGGAAAATATTTTTCAAGAAGGGTAGGAATGTTCAACCCTGTTAAATGGCTTATGGAAATTAATTCACATATTTATACTTAAATGGAATCCAATTTAGCAAAATTAATTAGCATGTTACAATTAATAATTGTTGAAGAATATATTTACCTCCATTTGCTGATTCAGGTGGAACGGTATAAATTATTTTTCATACGGTCTACTGGACCTATTGGTATCATTTTGTTTGCATGACAAATATTTTTTTTATCTAATTATATATGTATGTAGAGAAGTACTAAGTCTAGATATGCTGTCAGATTTCATGCCCCATTATGATCTTTGTCTGAGTAAACCCGCGAACAATTCAATCCCCATATCAAAATCCAATCATGCCAATTATGGAGAAATCCGTCATGTAAGACACATACAATAGGTGACTGCATGTGGGGAACCATTCAACCAAGGAGTGAAAAGGGCCAAGTATATTGCACGCAAAGTGTTGCCGATTGAAGTTGTCTTACATGACGGGTCTGCCCAATTATGGAGAGAAAATTCAATCAGTTGTTCTATTGAATTTGATCATTCTCTAAAATTATTGAAATGACAAAGAAATAATGGATATATCTGCATGATTTTGGACCATTTTGTCAACTATTTCTAATAATTTTGAGCACTCCCAGATCTTATGGTGGGAAATTACACTTTTTGTGGTTGAACTATTACAGGGGTTACCATAGCTTATTTGGATAGTAAAATACTGGGCATGAGTCACCCATGTGATTAATTATGGCAAAACTGGTTGACCTGGCAGAAATTAGGCAAATATGCTATCTGAACATTCTCGTTGGTGAAAGCTGAGGTGGCTGAGAGCTCTTGCATTTACTGCTGGCAATTTGGTGCTGAACTCTGGAGAGGCGCGGGTTCGAGTCTCACACGGGACTGATGCTTCCAGCACTAGTATTTGTGCTTTACCAAGAAAGTGTCATCCTAAAAATAATTGGATATAAATATGCTATAAATATTTCTCCTATTTGAATATCTGGAATAACAAGTTAGAAATATTTCCTCATATATTAAACAGAGGTGAACTGTGAAAAGTACTACCCAGTTATAAGGCGACCTAGAGTGCTTGGGGTCACTGGGGCATGAAATCAGTATATCCGAACATTGCCGTTAAATAGGTGCTATCACATGATCTCAATCGACAATCATTTGTAGTTGATCGTGTAAGATATTGGCATAACAATATCAAGGTGACAATGGAGTGAATGTTGTCCATCACACAAATGCAATTTTATGAAATCATGTACATTTGATTGTGTTGCCAACTAAACCTAACAGTAATATGTTAAGGAACATCATGCCATGACTATTTTGAGAGAGAAGAAATTTCATAAGTTCAGACTGTATTATTCATTTTAGTTCAGAAGAATGTATGATAATAACCACATGCCCGAGTGTATCATGAATTTTGCCTTATTGGTTCATTCTTGCATGTTAGATTAAAGTGTTAGTCAGTTAATCATGAAACCGATTTTGCATGCTAGTAGCATGGGATGTCATTTTGCCAGGTTATTTTATCAGGTTGTTATTTTACCAATTTCACTCGTATTCAAATCTAAATAGGTTTTATGAAAAAGATCTACGTACCAGAACTTTGTTAATCATTACTGTTTATATTATATTGTCAATTTATCCTTGTTAAGTACAAATATTTAACTGTATTAAATATTCATATGTTCTTACAGCACTAAGATCAAACAACTGAAATATTGTTGAAAGCGATCATGCTATGGTCAAACATATATTCTCTCCATCTACATGCATGTAGATGTTTATTTCAACAAACAGCAGTCCCCGTCTCACCTACTGATTCCAAGTGTCCGTTTCTGTAGAGGTGTGACTGATATTGAATAGGGCAAATTTAGATCATCTGATTGGACAGGGTTTTGAGGCATGTCTGTGACTGATTGGCTGAATTGATGATTGTCTTGTAAACTCTGTACCGGTAATAAACACCAAACAGGTCTTGGCATCGATTAGTCGATCAATGCATCGATTGATTCCAGGACCTATGTAGATGATGAAAGTGATTGATGATGGAAGTGGAGGAGATGACGAAAGAATTGAAAAAATTGCATGTAATCTTCTTCCTGCTTTTGACCGGATCATGAATATATTCAAAATGACAGAAAAATGCATGGAATTATTTCTTTCACCTAAAATAATGATCTTCTAGTATTCTGAATAGTTTATATAAGAATGGAGAGCAGTTATTGAACGAAAACTGTCCTGTGGCAATATAAGTTAGTTTTTTTACCCCTCGGCCATTTTGGCCTTGGGGTATTGTCGTCGCCATGTCCGTCCGTCCGTTACCGCATTTTAGGCAAAACCGCTTGAGACACAATCGCCAAATTTTCAACACTTATTTATCTAGTCCTAAGTCAGACGCCATATCGAAAGTGGCTCCTCTCAGCTCATATTTTACAGAGTTCTGCCTGTTTACAGATATATTAATTTCTGTTTCTGTCCTATATACCTGAATATAACCAGCTATATCTGCAGAACTGTGTTCGGTATAGCTATTATATTTTGGAAACTTATTTATATTGTTGTATTCTACAAGCCAACAAAGGATTATTCGCCTCGGCTTATGGAGTTATGCCCCTTTCGGATGTAATAATCTCCAGTTTTGTTATCTGTAGTTGAATGTACAAGTCATATCTGCAGATCTTTGTTCGGTACAGCTTATTCAGCTCGATTCTTGTTTTACAGAGTGCTAAGTCAGACGCCTATCGAAAGTGGTTCCCCTCGGCCCATACTTTGCAGAGTTATGCCCCTTTACTGATATATAATTTTTCTATTTCTGTCCTATATGCATGAATGTAACCAACTACCGGTATATCTTGATCATCACACATAGAAATATCTCTTTCCCAATTCACACTACACATGGGTCTCAATCACTTGGGGAAAGCCGAGGCGTTTTGATTAGATCGATCTAATGTATAGATTTTACTGTGAGAGGTTACTTCACTTCAGGGTAAATTAAATCACCATATAGCTACTTTACTTCATTGGAGCATGCTTTTCAGAAAGACTTAACACAAAATCACCTTTGCTACTTTACTTCCTTGGTGCATGACTTGCCGTAAGAACATCAATACTGGCATTTGTTCATCAAGGAAAACTTGATCCTTAGAAATAAAAACAGTTGTACAGTTTTTGAAAGATTGTGTTTTTCCATTTATTTGAAAATTTGACTTACTCTGGGATTATTTATGTATGCCTGTCATCAGATGTCAGAACGCGAGCTCTGCCTGTCTGCTCATCCATTCATCTGTCAGTTAACATTTGCTATCTGTGCAATACTGGTATCGCCACTTCCAGGTTGTGAATTGTACCAAATTTGGGTGAAAGGCAAATAGAGATCCTATTTATTTTGGTTCTTGTCAGATTACCAAAGTTAAGCAACGTTGAGCTCGGTCATTACTTGTATGTGTGACTGGTAGTTGTACTGAGTCGGCTGATGCAATGTCCAGGATAATAGGAACTGTGGACACTCGTGTTCTGGCACATCCAGGCACCGTTGTGATATGACTGAAAATTGTGAAAAATGATGTTAAATTCTACTCAATCACTGACTTGGTCCGTATCTATTTTGAGGAAAAACGATTCAAGGTCAAGGTCTCTGATCCAACTTAAACGCTTGTAGCTTTGGTGATCATATTATATATCTTGGCTACAGCTACAGATCTTGCTACTAACATTTCACTATATTTTTCAATCAATTTGAACAGCTATAATATGCAGCACCGCCAGCTCGATCCCTCATGTAAGCCCTCCACGGTTAAAAGCATGATGCATTTGGGGAAATATTCATCTAATACTCAAGCGTCTAATCTGCCATTCAGTCGTGGCCCATTAAAGAGAATGTCCGCATCCAAAAATCCATATAACAGCATTAGCACCAAATTCAAAGAAAAACATAGTATACAGTTTTCAATGCTACTGGCAAGACCTCGCAATGTTTCAAAAATATCAAATCCGTTTCGCTGATCAATATTCTTAATCCATATGATTTTCGTTGTAAAGGCGTTCTAGAGAACGATGTATCTCGTTCACGCTTTGATTGTGGCTTCATATGAACACCATCAGGATCTTGTGCAGGAGTTCATACGGCCATTAACCCCAGGTTATTTATTTGACTGTTTATTTGAGAAACTTTGAGTGAAGGCGCTTGGTGGTATTGCCCGGTTTTGTAAGTTTCTGAAATAATTATTGTGACGTGGATTCAAATCGAAACATTTTACACAGGATCTTGCGAATATTGCTACTAGTCGAGATATGTATATGTCATATGTTGGCCCCACTGCAATATTATTGTCTAGAAAGGGACAGTTTATGTTGCCGAAATTGTAATGATCTCTCTTGTCATAAAGTTGACGAGAGAGAAGGCCCTCTCCATTTTCATAGAGCTTTAGGTCTATATATGTGCCGTTTGGGCTATCTGTAGTTTCCTCCAAATCCAGTGAGGATGGATATATATCCTTCACTGCGTTATTTATATAGCGATTATCCACATCGTGAAGATCGTCTATATAACGTTTGGTGAATGAGAAGAGACTGGCTTTGAAATGATCGTTTTTTTAATGCATATAGTCGTATTCATAAGAGAACAGATACAAAAGGGTGTACAATTAGTACCCATTGGAATATCTATATGTTGTTGATATATTGTATTGCCAAATTTCACATAGATATTATTGATGAGAAATTCAAGCAGTTCTGTAAACAAAGAGACATTCCATGAATGATATTCCTTGTATGTAGTAGAGTTAAAGAAAAGCTTTATGGCTTCTGATATTAATATATCGGTGATCAGTTTTCTTGAACACCGATACCATTTATGAGCTAAGACGGTCAATAAGATCCTGATGAGGGATTGTAGTATAGAGAGTCGAAAAATCCTATGTGGATACATGTCTGCCTGGTATGTGTCCTTCCCATCAAGCTCTTCAGTAAAACATTTTGAGTTTTCAATATATGAATACAATCAACGCCAGAGTTTTAGAAATAATGGCGCAATACCTTTCCCAATACAAATGTTTTTCCGTCATGAAGGGCCCTGAAGAAGTCCTTTGCATCGCATCGACCCTCAACGTCGCAGTGCGATGTTAAGGGTCGACAAGACGGCCCTCAACATGGCATTGTCTTCGCGATGTTAAGGGTCGACCATGTCGAAATTTTGGTGCTTTGGGATGTTAAGGGTCGTCATACCTACCCTTGTCGAAATCTTGACTTGTGTTTCAGAGGCCCTGCAGAAACACAATATTTTCTTCCAAGTGATTCTTGGTTTCCATGATAGCTTGAAGCATGGGCTCGCACTTCTCTCTATCAATGGGTCAATGTCAGCGACCCCGCCTGTTGTACACACTAACAATCACACCTCATTTGGACCAAATATGGCCCACATTCCCCCTAAAGTAATCAAATACCCATCCGAAAATGACTTTCTTATACTAGTTCTTGAGCGCGCATGCACGCATCACTGGACCTACGACCGTTCAGCACCACTTGCCACCAATCAACAATATAGGCCAGTGTTTCTTCCTATGGGTGTATATAGTCCCAAGTGCGCACCAAGTCCGATCGTATCTGAGCTTTCCCTTACACTCGCCGAGTGCCACTTTGCAAAATGGACCCAATATGACCCACATATACCCAATTTACACCCAAGTTCAAACCCACATGCATGCACCGATTCCAATCGTATTTGTGCTTTCTCTACTACTGATGACTTCTTAGATGACGTCACAGTCATATAACTTCTGTTCGATGGTCCACCAAGAGTCCTACACAGGAAATCGCATCGGAACTTTTCAAGGAATACCAATAATAATCATTACTGGGAAGAGCTTACTTCTCTACTATGGAAAAAATCTAGCTAAAAACGATCGTATTTAATTATGTTGTCGCTTTTAACGCGAATAATTATTTTGATTATGGAGGTCGGACATATTCTTGGTGGAGGTTGGCTTAAAGATTTGACGATTGTACTATGTTTTGTACCAACAATATATATCTTGAAGTTGGGTTGGATAATAACGTTTAGCAGGACAACCATTTCTCATTTCAAACAGATTGACATCTGAAATTTATAAGTAAATCTTGTTTCCCATACTTTGATCTTTGAAAACACGTTTGGAACCTTCGAGCTGACATAGCCATATTAATTGTCGACCATGTTCATATTATGTACATTGGATATTAATGGCTGTCCTGTCGACCCTCAGCATTGCATTGGAACGCATATGCATATACTCAATTCCTTAACCAGCACTTGGTATTTCTTCTTTGAAGTAACACGAACGCAACTTGGCTGGGTGGTGCTTAGTTCGTTCGTCGCGATATGGCTGAAATATTGTTGAAAGCGACGTTAAATTCTATTCACTCACTGACTCTTACTTATGAATATTATATTATTTGGAGCTTTGACTGCTTGGACTATTACGAATTTACTATGGACATTTTCTAATACTTCTTGCCAATTGATATTTCTCAGCACTTGTTGTGCTTGGGGAAGGGTTCATCTGTCAATATGGCAGAGAATTGTTCCAACGACATTGCTCTTGGTGAGGCCCATCCACTCAGTGAGTACGGTACTGTAGGTTCAATTTTTTCTCACTTTGACCACTCAATAACGAACTGTTCCAGTGCAGTAACTCTTTCTGGTTGTCCTTCAGGTTTATTCTTCTCGGTTTTATAGGGTGGATGGAGGGTGTCTTGTTCCATGTTGCCTCTGAAAGTTGCTTCTTACAGGAACGCAACATGGCTGGGTGGTGCCTAGTTGGTTCGTCGCGATATGACTGAAATATTGTTGAAAGCGACGTTAAATCATACTCACTCACACTTCAATCTATGATAACGATAATAAATTGTATTATAACAACAAAATGTATCCTCGCCCGCCAAGACGTGAAAGCTATTCTGTGAAAATGAACAATATAAGAACAGATCAGATTCTTTTGGGATCTGCACAAAAAATTACAGTGAACAAAAACCCAAGTGGACAGAAGCCCCCGTGGAAAGAAGCTACCGTGGCCAGAAGCCCCATCCGACATTTACTTTCAGGCCAGGGCAATAACGTCACAACTTTACAGATTTTTCCCCACAGCTGTGGGGATACCTTGTCACTTTTTATACCCCAAGAACGTAGTATGGGGATATACTGGAATCCACCGGGACGTCCGTGGCAAAATCCGAAATTCGTTTCCGGGCAATAACTTGAGAGCTGCTTATCGGATTGTTCTCAAATTTGGTATGCATGTATCATGCCATGTCACTTACATGTGGCACCACCTGATGGCAAAATCTAATTCGTTTTCCGTGCAATAACTTGAGAAGTGCTCATCTTATTCTTCTAAAATTTTGGATGCATATACCATACCATGAGATGTCATTTGCGATTGCGTTTCGCTCATTTACGCTTAAATGTGGCACCACCTGGTGGCAAAATCCAAAATCCATTTCAGGGCAATAACTTGAGAACCGCTCATCGGATTTTTATCAAATTTGGTTTGCACAACCATGCGTTGAGATTTAGCTTGGGTTGCGTTTTGCCGACTCTCGCATACAGATGGCGCCATCTGGGGGCGAAACCCGAAATTCGTTTCTGGGCAATAACTTGTGAACTGCTCATCGTATCCTTCTCAAAATTGGATACGAGACAAGAGAGACAAGAATACCAAGGCTGATTGAACAAGATGGATATATGCATACGGGTGGCAAACTCTAAATTTAGTTTCAGGGAAATTACTTGAGGACTCATCGGAATCTTCTGAAATTTGGTATGCGGATACGCTGAGATATCGTTTGGGATTGCGTTTCGCGCACTTACATATACAGGTGGCACCAGTTCATCTCTGGGCCTTTCCAAAGGGTTCCCCAATGAGACGTCATACCATATGTGTACAATATGACAACTGAATGCCCAGCGATGAAGCTCTAATACCTTCTTAGTCAGAGAGATTTCGATATTGTGATCAACGCGGTTTGATTTGGTGCCCTTTATTGAGCTTAGTGTTTGTGGATGTATTGTCTTTTCCTTTATATCTGTTGTTTGCTGCCTTTTTGCTGTGCTTATCATTCGTGGGTCTGCCTGAATGCACTCTCAAGCGACACAGGCAGGAAACGTGATTACGGGGTGTATCATGTAAGTATGCTTGCAAACATATAACAAAGAATTCCCACCATTCTCATACCAGCTAATACTTTACTAAACAGTATCTCTAGTTTTTCCCAACTAGGGGACGTGGACACCGTGTCACAAGAATACCAAGGCTGATTGAACAAGATGGATATATTTGGTCCGGACAAAACATAAAATAAAAATAAAAAGCCTCCCTCTCTCTCTTTTTTTTAAAATCCTTGTGAAGATAGATATTTTATTCAGCCCATATTTCAATCAGGAGTTCATACAAAAGCGTATACAAATGCTATAACTCTATGCTATGCATCCAAACTCTTACATAAAAATATCTTGGTGTGAAATGTTAAGGAGCTGGGGGGTTGTAGCATCTCTAATGCCTCATATGAAAAACAGTTCTTTGCAGCGGATTTGTAAGAGTTATCACTCTATTTGGAGCGGTGTTCTTCAGCAGCTTTGTATGATGCACGTTCTTTTGACAGTGGGTTTCTATAGTGGATTTGTACACGTTTCCCTATTGTCTTTGGAACGCTATTCTTCAGCGGGTTGCAATATTTTTATATCGGATTTCTAAAGAAGCTTGCCAAACACACTATCTTTTAGAAGCGGTTTTCTCCAGTGGCTTTCTAAAGATAATATATTTGAATTTCAGTTTTCTACAGCGGCTTTGTGAAAGTCTTACCATTCTTTTTGGAATGATATTCTTCAGCGGCATTGTAAGACACACAATATTTTGATAGCGGCTTTTTACAGCGGCTTCACAAACACACTATACCTATAGACAGCGGTTTTCTCTAGTGGCTTTTTGCACGACGCACATCCTTTTGGCAACGAGTTTATCCAGCAACTTTCCAAAGACAATACAATCGAACTGCAATTTTGTACAGCGGATTTGTAAACGTTGTCACCCATCTTTTCGGAGTGCTCTTCATTAGCGACAGGTAAGACACATAATCTTTTAATGGCGGGTTTCAACAGCGGCTTTTCAAACACGCGACATATCGAGAGCGGTTTTCTCCAGCGGCTTTGTGAATATCACCATCCTTGTAATTGGAACGGTCTTCTTCTTTAGTGATTTCGTAAGACACACAACCTTTACATGGCAAGTTTCTCCAGCGGCTTTCCTAACATTACCTGGACATTACAGCGGTTTTCTCTAGGGGCTTTGTAGATATTACAATACAATTAAATTATAATTTATCCCTGAAGATGACTGAAATTATTAGTCGAAACATTGTATCTTCGAATATATATATCCAAAATTCACTTGTTATCCCGGCGATATGCCGTGTACTTGTGAAATGGATTGAATTAGCGAGCTGTTCCCAACTGGACTCGGTAGCTCAGTTGGTAGAGCAGTGGGACGGTATCCCCTAAGTCGTGAGTTCGATTCTCACCCGAGCCAGTATTTTCTGGCAGGGTGTTTCACAATGTAGGAATATAATTAAATTATAATTTATCCCTGAAGATGACTGAAATTATTAGTCGAAACATTGTATCTTCGAATATATATATCCAAAATTCACTTGTTATCCCGGCGATATGCCGTGTACTTGTGAAATGGATTGAATTAGCGAGCTGTTCCCAACTGGACTCGGTAGCTCAGTTGGTAGAGCAGTGGGACGGTATCCCCTAAGTCGTGAGTTCGATTCTCACCCGAGCCAGTATTTTCTGGCAGGGTGTTTCACAATGTAGGAATATAATTAAATTGTAGATATTACACCCCTTCTATTCTGAACACTATTTTCCCTCGGCTTTGTAACGCTTACTGCCGCATATGATTTCATATGTACACTTAACATAGAAAAATGATAATTGTTTTTGTCTGTGTTTTGTATTTTGGTAATTTGTTGACATATTTATTATTTCATTTGCATCATTACTTTTATACACTTTTACATTACGGTAATATGACACTCGATTACACATTAGGCTACATTCCTTCCTAAGCACGCTTTGACACCCGACTGCACATACATTCTTCCCTACCACCTATTTGCCACTGAATTACATGCACATTCCTCCCTAACCCCACCTTGGCACACGGCTACACTTACGTTGCTCACTAACCCCGATTTACCACTGAAGTACACGTACATTCCTCGCTAATACTTCTTTGACACTCGACAACATATTAGTTCTCCAGGGAATCCACCTCTCTTTGCCACTGGGCTACATGTACATTCCTCCCTAGCACGTCTTTGACACGACTACACATACAGTCCTCCCTAATCCCTGTTGCTCATTCGGCGTACATCACTGGGTTAACATTTTCTTGCAAATGTGATTGGACATACAAAAAGAGCTCTAGATACTCGTCCAGAGGTCCTTCTCATTGACAGGGAGTACCGGAGACCTAGCGTAGGCTTGGCTGTCACTTCGACAACAGTGGGTTGGTGGTTGTGTTACAGTAGCTCAGTGTCTGGTGAGTGGGGTGGATAATTCCTCGGTGATGAAGTGGAGACGGCCTAAGCCTAATTGTTGGTAATCCGCATTCGTTGTGTGTCTACATTCCAATAGGATCTAGATCGGGTTTAACAACCTAAACCTCTTTCAAATATTAGAATATATTCCGAGCTTCCGAGCTTCTGTCTCTGACAGACAGCCGTGGTTGAACAATCTGACAGAAATTAACTGTGTTTGTGGCGGAAGTGGGATTGGAAGCTTGGCAATATAGTTATCCTGGTTACAGTTGAGAGGAATCGGTCCATTTGTTTAAAGGTAAAGAATTAAATAACGATTGAGATATATCTGACGTAGTCCTAATATTCTAGTACGATCTAGTTTTTGTGCACAGCAGATCTATCTCAGCTGTTACTACTGGTATAGTTGAGATTCAATCATTAGTCCCGTTTGTGACTATTTTCAATGTCAGAATTATTATGTAGGTCGCCATGCTTGCCAAGGCAAAAAAAGTTGTCAAATTAATCAATTTCCCAAATAATAAAAATATTGCTAATGGCCTTGATATTATCACGGTTTCATCTTTATTGACAGTTCATAATTCATCAGTATGGGGCATAGGCTTGGCAGCCTCCATCTGTTATCTGCAGCGAAGCAATCAACGGGAGATATGAATCATCTGTGTGGTGTCAAAAGCAGAGTGCTCTACTTCTGGTCGAGTTAGCGGGCGTTATTGAAGGACGCGCGACCTTCTAGTGCTTTCCCAATAAAGCCCGAGGGTTTCAATGAGAGTTGTAATGATGACGAATATGGTCCACATTTCACAAACAGTCCCCGAGTCCTGATGTCGAGTTCGTGACTTTCATTACGAGTGGACGCTGTTGTCCCGATGATGCGGGTTATATCCGGGCTCGACATTCTCAAGTAACGTGGATATCAGTGTTTAAGAAGGGTCTATCAAAGTCAATACGACTGCAGTTTTGTCATCAGTCATTGTTCAATTAATTGCTAAAAATTCGGAAAATAATATTTAGATCATAAAGCGGATATAGTCAGTTCCCGAATAAATTCACCTATTCCTAAGGAACAAATGCAAAAATTAGGTCTATCCCGTTTTGAAGGACAATTTTTTTTCTTCTTTTTTTCCGGCATCTTTTCCCCCAAATTTAAATGTTGCGTATATAGTTCATTCAGCTTATACAGATCATCTCCATTGTAATATTGGTAGCAATTCCTTGAATAATCGTTTTCGGAATTGTTGTCTTCCTTTCCTTACACACAGAGTCGTCCTGAAAAAAAAATAGCAGAATTGCGAGAGGTCTGTAGAAATCTGTGCCTGTAACATTGCTGGCGGAAATGTGTATCAGGGAACAGGATGGCAGGCTTTATCCTATTGTGCGTAAAAGTTAAAAAGATTCTGTTCTAGTTTTGATGATGAGAGCTGCGGAACATCACAGGAGCGTCTTGTCAGTGGCGGTCTGTTTCTGGGGTTTTTCATTTGGGATGTAATACTTCGCGTCGTTGGATTCAGTGTCACAGGTTTAGTCAAATAGTCCAGGTATTGCCGTAGTCTTCCGTGCGGAGGTTTGGCTGTAGAACAATAATCTGTATTTACCTTTCATAATATTGTTAATATATTGGGAACTTCAAGCTGAGTGATATTCGGAGATGATTTATTTAAATGGCTGGTATCATGATAACCCATTATCGCGCTTTTACAATCACACACACACACACACACGAACACACACACATGCAATAAATGGTAAATATATAAATATGATAGATAAATAAATAAATAAATTTATAGATAAAAAAGCTAGATAAATAATCAGGTGAGTAAGAAGTTAATTTCGTAGGACGTAGGTGGGGAATGCTGTTCGGTTATTTCCTGTGGGTTTGATACTTTACATGATGTGCTGGATTATTTTTGTACTCGAGGATTTTTGCTATGACCAAAATGAGTCAAGGAGACTTGACATTTTATTGTTTCAATTGTATTTATGTGGGTAATTGTGTATAGGGGTTTTATGTATTGTTTTTAAAGATTTTGAAGGTGTTGGAACATAACGGCCCTCGAAATTAAGGTAACGCCCGTGCCCCATGAATTTCAGTTTATTCCAAAACTTGCTAATCTTTGTTTGCAACGGTCATACATATTGATGAATCTATGCAACAGTCGGCCGTCAGTATCAAGGTGCTGTTAGTGATTACTTCATTTGAAGCCGAAAAGGTCTCCATGGATGTTTGACCATCTCAGGATGCAAGTATGTGGGTTATGCAATGTCTTCATATAATATTATATGGTAGAATGATAATGATAAGCTATTAAGATGGGTGCACTGTGGCATACGCACGTTCATTTTTTAGCTCGTTTTCCAGAATGTGTCGATGGGGGCCATATTTATGGCATTCGAGTAGAAAATACTACATTATTTCTTCCACATTGTTGCATGATGTACATAGTGGTGATGTGTTTTTGATCAGCACAGAGAGGTGTGATTTTAGTCCGGTTTTGCCTAATTTTAATCTTGCGATGATGCGGTCATCACGTTTACTCTCTAACTGAAATCCACAAGCTCGTCTTTTATCCTCATCTGGCATGTCTGGAATCCTATGTAGCCATCGGTCACGGCTTTTTTCAATTCCCTTTCCCATTTGCTAACTGTATTATTCAGCTCATTCGTTCCTAATCCTATGGTCACGTCAGCTGCACGTTTGGTGAGGCTGTCTTTGGCTGTCTTATTTCGGTGGCTTCATTTTCCTCTGATATTTACCTGCACCTGCACCCATGCTAGACTAACGTTCTGGCATTGCCGCGTATTTGTGTACCTATGCTTTCTATTTTGTATACTGTCGGATTCAGAATTCCCTATTGATATCAAGTCACTTAGGTAAGCACTAACAGTAACTCTGCGAGCCGACTGGTATTGGAGGACCCATTCGATGGCCTTGAGCATATTGAGGAAGTTAACTGGAGTATACAGACATGCTGTCTGGTAGCTTAAGTCTTTCCGTTCTGGGATAACGAATGCGGATCCTGTATAATTATTTGTACTTTTGGAGCTCTCAGTGTATATTTTCAGGTGTGTTTTTTTCAATTACTGTCTATATGTTCAAGGGTTGTGACTTCTATATGCTCTGGATTGTCCGAGTTAGTGATGTAGTTGTGTACATTCGTGACCCCGTGGGTGTGACTAATTGCAAGGGTGGTTTATTGGCATTGTCAGTGTCTGGAGATTGGAATTTCGTGTTCTTGGAGCAATTTGTCTATTGTGTAGCGGAATGGCGCGGAGTCTTATTTTCCATTCCATTTGCAGTTATTCGTATTCACTGTGAGGGCAAAACAATTGAAACAATTGTGATTATCGCCCTTGGCTATGGTTTTCCCTTCATATTTGAAGGACAACGCCTCTCGACTCATATGTACGAGATTTTCTTTGGTTTCTATTTGTGGACTACATAATGAAGTGCCTTTGGAGCATCGGTGGCTATTTTCAAGGCGGAATAACTGGGTCATGCTTGTTGATTGATAGACGATTGGATACAAGCGCCTACTCCATCATTCAATATTCAGCCGTCGATCATTAAAGAATATCCGCACCATAATCCAAATACCTAATCCATATAATAGCATTATCACCAAATCCAATGAAGCAAGCGTAGTGTACATAAACATAGGCTAGTTTCCTACAAGAGAGGAACGGGCAACAGTTTTCAATGATGTGGACAAGACATCCTGATGTTCCAAAAATATCAAATCGCTGATAAGTGCCCTTAATCCATATGATTTTCTTAGTAAAGTCGTTACCTAGAGAATGATGTATCTTCTTCACGCTCAGTCACGATTGATCCATAATATATTTTTGATCTGGTGAGAGTTTGATATAATTGTATTTGGACTTTCTTTATTGCATCCCAGTTTGTACCAGATACACACCTCACGAGGTTCGGGTCTTTGTTACACAGAATAAATAATTGATCAATGTGTTTTTTCCAAGTGAATTTCGGCCAAAGTCCTAGGTATTTACCACTATTCTTAAATTGCATTTTCTGGCATCCTAATGATAACGTCGATGTGTTGATTATTTGAGAAAATATTACCCGTTGTTTTCGCAGCTGAACATTCAAATCCTCATCTATCGGCCCAACCACTAATTGAATCTAGTGTCCTTGTAAGTGTTTTATGAAGCCAGTGGTTTTCCATAAGGTAGCATCGCCAGGAATCGTCGGAATTGTTCAAGTTCGAGGTGTTAGCGTCAATTTCTTCGGCTAGTCTCTTCATAAGGATATTGGATAGGGCCGGACTAATCAGGATGCCTTTTGGTGTACCATTATGTCAGTCATGATCCATGGATATGGAGTTTCCTATGCGATCTGTGAAGTTTCGGTCATTTTTTATCCTACCTTTAATTGGGTAATTATCCCGTCCTGCCATACAAGGTCAAAGGCTTTCTCTATATCCAAGAAGTTGCCCAATGTATATTGGTATTTGGCCTTTCCCCTTTTGATTTACTTTTGGAGTTTGGTTATATGATTTATAATGCTTCTTTTCTTTCGAAAACCGCATGGTGAAATTTCTTTTTAGAGTGTAGACCATTTTTTGTATTCATTAATACCGAAGTCTCTGTTGAGAGAGTTATCTATATAGTCATTGCGGCCATCTTCCAAGATGGTTTATTCTCTGATTTTTTTCTTAATTAGAGTTTCAGATTGCTACCGCTCCTGTTTGATGCAAAAGATTCAACCATGCAGATATTCTGCCTTTTCTAGATTATTTTTTGTTTGTATAGTACAGGAATTAGGTTAGTTAACTTTCGTTTTTATGTTTTATTCCATAGCTTTTGATCGGTTTTTCGTATCTATCGTGTTGCAAAACTCTTCCCAACATCTTCATCTAGCGTCGTGGACGCTTTTTCGGCTATGCTTTTCAGTTACCAAGCTCTACCAGGTATTCATGACGTTCTGCGTCGCGCCACTCCATTTAGCGCTGTAAGGGTCTCACGGACTTTGCCGGAGTTGACCCAAGGTCATCTGTTGCCACAGTAAACAAACATGACGACCGTCTGACTGGGCGAATTAATATCCGCCGCGATTCACCGATATATATTTCCGCAACATATAGTTCTGAGGTAATTTGTCAAAAAGCTGCCTTCAAACTGTGTGACACTGCCGTTTGTAACACACTGAATATCCGTAAAGTATATTTCAAGATAAATATACTTTTGCGATCAGAACAGAACAGTTCTTGGTTTCTGCAGGAATCCTGCAAAAGATGGCGAGACCCCTACAGGGGTAAATGCAGCATAGCGCAAAGCACCCTTGGAGAGGATGTTCAGTTACTTGTATCTTTCGCGGTCACCCTGGAACCGAGTTCTTAAGGAAAATTCTGAGTGCTTTGTTTCTCCGCCTCGATATTCTTTCCACATTTGGCACTGAATTTTTCTTGGGGCGTTATTTGTAACTGAAATATGTCTTTGTTCTGTGTTTTGGCATTTTGTTAATAATATTTTATACCATCAGTGACTATATCGCTATAGTGAGTTTTGTTAGAATGACGAAGTGGTCGCTATCTAGCGTATCGGGTAAATGTCCCATTCTAATTTAGCTACTAGTTCAGGGGAGACTATCGTTAGGTCAATTGCAGTGAGTTTATCGGTTCTTAGGTCTATGCTCGTCCCTCGTCCAGTGTTCAGGGATGCAACGTTATTTTTATCCCACCCTTTTCTATTACTTTATCCTATCATCTGACGTGGTACAGTTATCACCACAGACTGGGTTGTGGCTGTTGTTAATCTTCGCAGATCATTTTTCATAGAGTGCCAGGATAGTACAGTCACAATATTTATAGGTTTATTATTGTGGAACACCCGTATGGCTTGCCATTCGATGTTATCAGTTTCAGGGCTAGCTGGACGAGTTTTTCCTTAACCAGTGTGAGGTTTCCTCCCTTTGGGCCAGATAGTCTGTCTAATCTATACGGCTTATGCTCCTTCATTTCAAATTTATTCTTTTCTGCCTTAAGTAAGGTTTCCTGTATACATATGATGTCATGGCTTATTTCACTTACTAAGATTTTCAGATTTCGCCATTGGCATTCCATAGTAATATTATTAAGGGATTTATATTGAAATTTGGTGTTTTTCTAATCCCGTGTGGATTGATCTATATTGAGATAGTATGGGCATTGTGACTTCTCACTGGTGTGGACGTTTCTTCTCATATTCACGAGGCCCAAGTCCCCAATTTATAATTTCTTAATAGTTGAAATTCCTGTTAAGATATCTCTATCAATTTTAGTTGTATGGGTCTTATTCAAGTTGAGCTGATGGTGGTCGTTGATGGAGTTAAATTACTATATTACTAAACCCCAAGTTTGATATTCTTCCAGTGCCTCTAATCTCTTTATCACTCTAATTCCATTATTTGATTTCTTCAGTTTTATAGAGAAAGCCATTTATTTCTTGAAAACTATAGGATTCGAAATATGGCATGGTCGTTTTGAATTAGGTAAAGCAAATAGTGATGCTTCAGTCTTCCAAATATATATATATATATATATGTTCCGGTTGCCGAGATATTCATGTTTTTATTTATAGAAGTTAATTTTTCAAATTTCAGTATTTAGTGATCAGCTTATAGGAGAAGATAATAAATAGATACAAATGGGGCATCAGGCACACTCATTAAATAAATAACAGTCAAATGTATGTATATCGATTGCTCGCCATAACACTGAATGGAAAGATAGATTTGACTGTTTGATATGTTGAATATGTAATAAAACAATGTTTTATTTTTGAAAATAGTAGCGGTATAACCGATGAATTGAGTCTGTCCAGCCCTATGTCCAGCAGGGGTGGAGGATCAGATCAAACGTGAGATTGGGGAACATTCCTGGTTCAAATATAAAGCATTTACAAATTTGCTATTTTATTGATCAGGAATATGGGTGACTTCTGAGGGTTGCCACAAGCATAATCTTCACCCTCGGGAGCAATATACGTTCTTCAACCCTTGAATCTGATAGGTTCACGGTTTGGTCAGTCCTACCCAACTATCGAACCGCCAGTTATACGCATAAATGGTTCTGCTGTGTCAAATCAGTCTTCTATTGATTTGTTTTTCCTGTTTTGAGGTTTTTGGACACTTTTAATGGGAAATTTACCTGTTGTGAAAAATTCAACAAATCACCAGTGATGTAAACGAATAATTCTCAAAATAAAACGACAAAACCCAGCGGGCGTGTGAAAGTCCGCTCAGGCTCTTTAGAACACTGGGCCTCTCATAATAACTCATAATGTTAAAATATTTGGGGCTCACATGATGCTTATTGTAGAGATATAGCCAAACTAACGAAAACTGTACTCTTCATAATAACTCACTGCCGCAATATTCCCCTCCAGTTTGAAGAATACATGTGCAGCTAAAGTCAACCAGTCATGGTGGTGACGCAGAAATTCTTTGATGGACGACGGCTGAATGTTGAATATCGGGTCTGACGCCTGCTTTTGGTCTTTGATATGTACATGATTAACCGTTAATATAATAATTTGTCATAAATGACACGATTGTGGGGCTAACTTTTAACGGCTAATGTCACAATTAACCTTTGTGATATTAGCGGTTCATTAACAACCGTTAATTACACAATTTTCACAATTGCTACACTTGTGTCATTAACGGTTTTTACATGGCGATGTGCTAGGCAAACTGCCAAAACGAAAAGAAACAACAATGGCATGGCATGTACTAGATATACAGCAACACCTTCTCATAAAAGTGAACGTTCGTTCGTGTAATAAACTCGACATGATGTTTGCCAGACGGTGTTAACGTAGTATTCACAGAGGCGGCATGCATGCATCGTCATTTTATCAAGCCAATTTCTACGTTCCCACTTCGAACCTGCCTTGATTTGTCTGGCCACCTGAGGTGTAAATTTCACCTACGAACGATCGACGAACCAATCAGAACCTACTCACCGATTTTGTGTAGAGTGACATCATCCTCAAGTGGCGGCGTCATTCCTTCTGATATGGTGATTGCTTTGGCCCAGTATATCGGTCAGCCAATCAATAACGCTCTTCTATGACACATTTCGAAATTCAAATGGTTTCGAAATCAGTGACGTCTCGTGTCTATGTATAAGTTCTTTGGACACTGAAGGGGGCCAGATATATCAAGGGAAGTTCAAAGTGGGGGCGTAGAAATTAGCTTGATAAAATGAAGATGCATGCATGGTGCCTCGATATTAATACTGACACAATGGAGTTTTATAGGTACATGTACTCCAGAGCATCAAGGCGTATTTCCCCGTTTTACAGCATCTGAGTGGTCGATTCAAATTTTCAAAAAGGAATTCGTTATGTTTTTGACCAATCAGAGAGTTTTTGTAACGGTCCATTCCATTTATATGACAAATTCGTCTCACTGATCATACAAATAATCTGTATATACTCTCAAGCAAATATCTTACCCGCATTAACCCATCTTCACATTTCAAGTTAAATACTACATTAACGTTCCGTCATTTCAAGTTAAATACTACACTAATGTTCCGTCATTTCAAGTTGAATACTACACTAACGTTCCGTCATTTACCTTAAGGATGTCCGCTGGTGGTTTTTGGCTTTGGCAGTCATTTTGCCTGTTTTTCCTATTGGGTTATCTCCCTTTCCTAGGTTAAGAGATAGCGATTTCCTTTGAAAGCCTTCTAGCCGAGAAATTTGCACACAAACATCCATCCAATTTGATAAATTTTGATAGACAATGTGATTATCTGCAAACAGTTAGAATATAAGAAAATGTTAAATACTATTTACATGAATTTTTCATGAATATGCTTCAAAACTAGGGCTATTCCCTATGATTTCTCGGTTATCAAATTGAGCATGGGTCAGTCCACTTAACGTTGCCTACAGCTAAAAAATGCACACCAACCTATATTTTATTCTTCGTTTTTTCTCACATTACACAATTATGAATGCAACAACACACATTATTCAGAAAGTTAATTACTTTGATTTACCACCAGCGGACATCCTTAACGTAGTGAATGGTGGTAAATTCTTCAAGCCGTAAACGCACGTGATGTGATATAGCCAATCAAGATATGACACTGCCACACCGTGCAGGGAAGATTTTCTTCATCTCCAATAGGACAAGCAGTTGTGTTGGTTTTCAAATGGGAAATGTTCATTTCCGTCGAGTAGCCAATCAAATATGAAGTTTGAAGCGGTCATACCGAGCCATTAATAGAGCTATGACATCACCAAACCGTATTCTGATGCGAAAATGTGTTATGCTCGCCCAAGGGAACACTTGTAGTGTTTGACTTGGGTTTGAGAAGATTCTTTAACCTGGTATTTCCACATCACGGTCCGATCATTTCGTGCTCGTTCGCCTTTATTTCTGAATGGCCATTCAGAGGTCGAATCGTTTCAATCAGACATATTGTCTCTGTCGTTATTATAAGGAGTTCTCGATATGATGACCATATCATATATTAATCGATACTGACATATATGATGCTGACTTTGAACAATGTTATCACGCACTCTTGTCTTAAAACTATGGAACATCAATGAGCCCTGACACCTGTGTATCGCTAGGGCTAAAAGGACGATCAATACCTCCTCTTGAATGGCCATTTAGGCGAGCGCTCCAGGAATGAGCCTGTAATTGTGTTAGACCTATATACAGCGACCGTCAAACCAAATTACGACAGGCGGGGGCGATTCCAAGGTCTCGGCATTCTAGGCTTATTTGATCCACGGCGTTCAGTAATAGCGTTATGTGAAAAGCTTGCAAAATGTTATCCCATTGCTATCGTCCAGCGTAACTCCATCAGGCTCCATTGTCGGGCTTGACAAAGCGCAGAACCCAAGAGGCGTTATAAAACATATTTATACGGACTAGCAGGACACTAGGTGATGAAAAGTGCTTTGGCCACCATCGAACGAAGACGGCTAAGATAGCTCTCGCCTTCGAACATATTCTATAGAATCTCAGTGGGTAAGTACTTCTTATATGCAGTCAGCATATTTGCTTGTGGAGTAATATGACTTCTTGTCAGTCCGTCAGCATCCTTTTCCACCACCCTTTTTATTCTGGGTTTAATTTATAACTTTTGGACTGTGTGCTTACAGCACTCAATGTTTAATATATATGCGGGCCTTCATCACTATTCACACCCACTTAGTACCGCATATTTCTGTTTGTATTATTATTTTTATGAAATATGTTCTGCAAATGTCCAGAACAGCATCATGATCGGAATCTTGCAATGCAGGTCAGCCCAGTGTTCATATCAACAAATCAGTAACGGTTGTGGGATGGACAAAATGTGTCGCATGCACGATTCCCCTGGAGCCAAAGTTCTGCGCTGCACTAATGTTATATACCATTAAGATGAGAAAAAAACAACAACTTGGTATTATCAGCTGCTTTGTTGTAGATTTAGTGATATGTATACTGAATTCTATCGATGTATTTCACACTCTTACTTACATGCTAATTTAACTATCATTTTGATCTTGTCATGGGCTGCTCGAAGGTGTGTTTTTTTATAATTACTACCATCTTTATAAACAAATGGGAGTTTAGCGGAGGTTACAGACTTAACTCACTGGCTGACAGAGGGAGTTTGGAGCATTTTTTTTGGGAGCAAATATGAACATACAAATTCTTAATGTTGCCTATTTCCAAATGCGGAGATTGGACTCTTTTCTTTGTAATTTTCTAAACATTTTTTTTTTACCTTTTGGAAACTAGCGTTGCCAAACACAGAATTCTAATATCATAAATATCTATAATGGAACGATTTTGTCGCTATTGCTCAAGGGCAAGGCCAACTCCCTGTATACTACTTTTGGTCTGCGTATAATTTTTAAGACTATTGCACAATTGGATATATATCGTTGCCTTTATCTCATTCGTTCAGCGGCAATGACACTCACAACGATCTGTCTATCTAGTTGTTTTAATTATACCCTCGTGTGTGTTCTTTTTGTTTACTCACCAACCAGATTTAGTCTCCATCTTTGAACAAGATTCCAATAAGCGAATCCGCGTGAAAGGGTTTTTCGTACATATGCACATGCACACGTTGTTCCACCGTTTTATCATTGGACACCGTGATCTAGTTTGCAATAATTGATAACATCGTAGGTGAATTCGCAATCATCGGCGAAAGGTCAATCGAGCTATTATAATTACAGCTGTTATGAGTACGGGTCAGTGCCAATCATTTGCGGCGGGAACACAATGGAATGTGCAACCATGCATTCTATATTTGCCTGGTTAGCTGGACTGATCAGTACTTGCTGATAGGTGCCTTGAGAGAATTATCCGTTCGCATGGTACGATCATACAGACACACGTCTGCGTGCGATAGTGTTAGGTCAAACGTGAAATGACTGTTGAAACGAAATCCAACCGGCTCGAAGCACTGGTTCGCCATCTTGAGACGTTTTGTTGAATTCCATACCATACGACACAGTTGAATAAGAACCAGGTATGACTTACATGGCTGCGAAAAAAAACATATTTAATTCGTCAGGTATCTCATTTCGCTCGAGAGAATGATAGGGGGCGTGTTGTCAAGTCAATCATGGTATCCACATGAACAAGCACAGTAAAAGTTTTGTTGAGATTTATCGGCCAAAACTATCAAAACAAATGATATAATCATTCGTGCTGCTTGAGATGTTGTTTCCTTACATTTAGGTCAGAATTCATCATTCTATATTTATTGTGTGTGAAGATATCTAAAATTTATCAGCGAAGATAAATAAATCGCTGTTCATGTTTTTGCCTTCTCTGTATTCATCTACATTATATTTATAACGTACCCAGTCCAGTAAAGTACGAAGTCACGTTACTATTTTGGATAACAAGCGATCAGACAGATACTATAAACAATAAGAAACACAAATTTACAAAAGTGAATGTTTTGAATAACAAACCGAAACTGATACTAAAATTAATAACACACGGATCTGAAACTGATTCTTTGAGTTAGTGAATTATCAGCTTCTTATAACAATATAAGCATATAACAATATTCACTTCTACCCAGGGAACGGTATTATCATTCGTAAAACTATCCTTTGAAACAAAGCCAATCGAGTCCTTTTTACAAATAAAGCTCCAATCTTTTCCCGAAACAAGCTATTGACACTTGTACTTCTCCCGGGGGACGCTTTTATCCTACCATAAACTTGAATAGTCGTCGAAGGATGAAGTGTGGAATTTGGCGCAAGCTAAACTTCTAGGACGTCCGAGGCGTTCTATTGGTGTTCTCTTGTTTCTGATCTTCGGTTTATTGTGCGGGGGACCCACCTTGTCTTAGGCGGATTGACTACTGTATAGGGTTTATTACTTCCAAAAAGCGTCAAAACTTCCTATACCCTTAGGGGGAACTTTTGAAAAGGGTCATAGGGGGAACCTCTTCAATAATTCACTTATATTATGATTTAAAGTTGTTTCTTGCATGGACCCCACACTGGAAATTCGACATATAATGAATTAATCCATTCACCCTTGATATTGTCCATCTCGCTAGTACACGTCTATTCTCTCTCAGCTGGTAAACGTTATACAATCCAGTGCGGAAATTTATTAAGGTAGATGTCTTTCAAGCTATGTTTTCAAAATTGTTCAGTATTATAGTGAAATATGGATCATTCCATCACAAATTAACGGTTGGGTAATTTATTCGTTGACTATTTATTTGCTATCAAATTGTGTTTGGAAGCAGGGCCGTCATTTCACCGGCATACGCTTATCATGTGCTATACATTCTATATTCTCGCTGATAACTTTTAAATTATGCATCGAAAATATTTGAACTTTCACATTCATATAAATATACTTCTCAACGTAAGGATGCTTCATGCTTTTACATTTCGTCCTGGAAATGATTTTATGACAGTTTAAAGTTCAATAATTCGACAGTCTGATAAACGCAAACCTTCCACCTGAACAATGCATAACTTTAAAACTGAGGCAAACTTAGAAAAATCTGAGGTATGCTTATTTTAGTTATTTCACAAGCAAATGAACTTACTTCCGGTTCTACATATGCAGTGGTGTGTCCAAATTTCATATAAGCTATATAAAGGCCAATTTGGAAAACCTCTTAACTAGTAATTTTCTTCAATTCGTGACCGATAGTTTTCTTCAATCAAGTTAAATGGTTATGCTAAATCAAGTTTACTCATTCTAATTTCTGTTGAAGCCTATTGTATAAAAAAAAGTTAATTACTTGATCGATTGGTCATTATGTGTTAGATAAACATACGTGGCACATCTGCATAGATCCTCGATAACTAAATTAGCCAGACATCTTGTCTGAAAGCTCATTTTAAAGGCTTAGTTTTGGGGACAAGAAATATGTTTTCTTCAGTTTCTTAGAGTTGATGGTTAATGTTTATATTAGACGGATTTTTTTCTTCTTGTTTTGGAAGCCTGTTACGGATCATGGAACCTTAAGGATGTCCGCTGCTGTCAAATCAATGTAATTAACTTTTTGAATAATGCGTGTTGTTGCATTCATAATTGTGTAATATGGGGGAAAAAACAAAGAAAAAAAATATAGGTTGGTGTGCATTTTCTAGCTGCAGGCAACGTTACGTTATGCTTTATTTGATAATCCAGAGAACATAGGGAATAGCCCTAGTTTCGAAGCATATTCATGTAAAATTCATATGAATAGTATTTAACTATTTCTTATATTCTAACTGTTTGCAGATAATCACAATGTATTTCAAAATTTATCAAATTGGATGGATGTTGCTGTTCAAAATTCTCGGCTAGAAGGCTTTTGAAGGAAATCCCTATCTCTTAAGCTAGGAAAAGGAGATAACCTAATGGCAAAATGACCGCCAAAGCCAATAATCACAATAATCAAAGGTTTTGTTATTTTCCTTTTTACATTCTTCATAGGCTATTTAATCATCATCAATCTATCTCCTTCGTTTGGTTTTATTTGAGGTATTTTGTCTCCTGATAGCTTTTGAAAAGTGCTTCAAGTTGGTATCTCAAGCCAGGCCGATTTCAGATATTAATTCCGCATCGCTCATCTGCTCTTGTTTGACACTGGTTTCTTACGTCACATCAGACCACCTGTCGGACGTCAATAATTGTAACGTTCAGTCTCTGGGGGCTGGTCTGACGTGATGTCACAATCAAGGAAAGATAAGCGATGACGGTGCGCAAATCTGAATCCAGCTGGTACGGATACCAACTTTTTAAAGATAACACAGCAGACAAGATAATTTAACTCAAGCCCATCGAAGTAGATAGACTGGTATTTCTATCTATAATCGTTATTCAACCTGTATAAAATATATAAAGGAGAATATAAAAACCTTTGCATTTCGCCTTTAATACTCTGTGACCCGAGCAGAGGAGAATTCGGGGTGAATGGCCTCGATTCATACGCATCCAATAATGGACCAATAACAACCCTGCAAGTTAGGGTGAAGTCGATTCCATGCTTGGTCTAAAGGAGACAAACAAAAGAGTCGAAACTTTTGTAGTCTATAATCATGGACAAACATCCGACTTGATCAGGAACATTGACAAATGTTTTCTATTTCCACAACTGGTTCGACAGCGAGCTGATCAACTTTGCCGCGTCTATCACATTTCGGCGGAAATTCGATTTGCGAAGTTACATTGTTGGCGAAACTATACCATCGGCTACTTGTAGTCAATTTGTCCGCAATTTCATACTCGAACAGTTTATACGGCGTTCTGGCAATAGAGCCTTGAATTATAACTCGAAGAAGCGGACATTGTAGGTGAAATTGGGAGCACCTAGACGCCAAAGCATACACGTAGCTTTAGCGAGAGGTTATTGGTCTAATCTCCAAACCGATGGCGCATGGGACATGGCCGGAAGGTAATCAATTAACTTTCTCGGTATGGGATTAGACTTAGTGCCTTCCCGTTTCCCCCTCCTGGTCATCTTTTCCGGTCTATCGCTGTTGTTACTATGCTGTATGCAACGCTGAACGCCCACCTGCTTCTATATGTAAGAGTTCCGCACATAAATAGTACTTTGGAACAGCTCACACCAATATGCCACTCGAAATGCCAACATTGAGGACAACTAAAATTTATATATTTGTTGTTGTTTTTTTTAGCTGAAGTATCAGCTGAAGTAGCTGAAGACCACCTTTGCCTATAGTCTCATGTTGTAGCTGATGGATATTTTTTTTAATTTTTTTATTTTAAACAATGTAATAAAGTTTTCTGGGATTCTGAGCTATCGCAGACATAACAATCCTTTAGCTGTAAAGTTGAGAAATTTATTACCTAATATTTGGTCAGCGAAGTGGGTCAATTTGTTCAATATATATGTTGGAAAATAAACAAATATCAGTCAAAATATCTCAAATTATAAAAATGGCAGAACGGAATCGCTCGAATCCACCAATTGCCCCAGGCATGATGCAGTTCTCGAGCATAAAGGTGTCAAAACGAAATCTCTTAAACCATCTGGATATGGTTCTCATCATTCTTTCAATCATTGGTGCAAGCGTGGACCACAGTGTATGGTCCAAGATGTAGTCAATGAGCCTCGATGCCTACTGTAGTCCAGAAAATCATCTGTTTACTTGATTTGCAATGCCCCGAGAGGGGTCATGTTATTATAAGCCTGAAATAAAGTGTGTCGCATATCGTGCCGTCGATAATGGGTTTAAGTAGCCTGTGTAACATCTCTCGTCGTTCTTTAAGCAGAAATACGCCTATATGCAAAAATTGTCAACAGATAACCATTCCAAAGCCCATTCTTCCTCGTCCACCTAAATCGTGTAATAATTGCACGGTTAGCTCGATGTTATTGACACAAGTGTTATAGAATTTGAAATTTAAAACTTGAAAAGTTGTAAAGGATATCAATGTAGTACAGTTTTTGGAGTTTCTGAGACATAACCATTCCTTAGGTGCAAAGTTTAGAAATTTATTACACCAATATTTGATCGGTTATATTACACCGTGTGGATAGTAGACAAATATCTGTGAAAATATCTCGAATCATCCAATTGCCCCAGGGATAATGCAGTTATCGATCAATAAAGGTGTCAAAACTAAATCTCTCAGAGTATCTGGATATAATTTTTTTTTATAACTCTTGGCATCATTGATGCAGGCAATGCTTTCTCCGCACGTTTTGCTGTTTTGAAAACCCTGTATTGACTTGATTTAATTGTTTTAGTACAATATAGTGCCATGGGATGGTTCATTATATTATAAGCCCGCGAAATATCGTGTGACATATCGTGTGGTCGATAATGGATTTATGACATTGGAAGATCTCGAGAGTTTCATTGCAGAAAGACGTAGAAAGGTCATAAATGTTTCAAAACGCTGATAGAGAAGAAATTGGTTTGGTTTGAAAAGGCTATTGATAACTACAGCGAAACATCACCAGCTAATAAACAAAAAAAGTTGTTATTCGAAATAAATCATTTGATTAATTATTTCTATTGCCAGAGATGGGCATAGTGAAGGACCCATTTTAGTGGCTAATTTCAATCAGTAATACATGCGGTCAATGTGATAGGAAACGGATACACCAGTGCCTGTACTATCTTCTAGCTAACGGGAATTTCCCTTCAGCTAAGTTGGGTTCAGACTCCGGCAGGGACACACGGCCAAGAATGTTATTTTTTGTTGAGCACATCTTTGAATGAGCCCCAAAATCCCATGAAATCCATGTTACTTCTTAGATTCGATTACTGGCAGAAAAATAATTTATATAAAGAGAAAATAAGGTCAAAATATCTAATTTTATGTATAAGCTCTTTCTTCAGGTAGTAGTTCAACAAAAAAATTTGCATGTGAAAGGGAACGAAACCCCTAAATACTCACACTAACGCCATGCACACGCTTCAACACCCAAGAGTTTAATGAAATTCTATTGGCCTTGCTAGAATTATTATAGAGGATAGCAGCCGCTCGATGAGTTCGAAGAGAACTATGAAGACGCCATTCGCGCGTCGAATATATTCCTTGTGTCTATGTCTGGCATGGACCATAACAGGGAACGTAACTAATCAACACCATTGATCTCTGAATAACACTATCCGGTAAGCGAGATTAATTTGATGCGTAATGAAGCAATGTTCACCGTCTGGCAGGAGTTGGCTGGTATTCCCCGACTAATTACAAAGGTGTAATTTGTCCGATGTCGGCTAATTACAAGCCGACGTCAGACAATCTCGATGTTTACAGGCCTGAATATTTATTTGATCAGTATTGGTACTATGTCTATCACAATTATTGGAAGCTACCATTTTCATGTGTTCATCCATTAACATCAGATGAGTTACTTATTTGAGCTGACCTGTCATCACAGCTCCCGAGCTAGCGTATCTGATTCCGATTGAGCCGGTGCTTGGTGCCCTGTGGTTACTTCATAGTTTCCACATGAACAACAGCAATAAATGCGCGTCTGAGATACCAAGCCTGCGTCTAGAATCCTTCGTATTCTAGTGTGAATGTGAGTTGCTGGGAGAGGCTATCCTGTGGAGTCATATGATTGCTTTCTAGTCGCCAATTTTTTCTCGCCTCTTACATATTTCACCAATGTATTATCTGTATATGGTAGGATTATGCTGGTGGACTGTTAATTCCCGAGGCCCGACCTCTGTACATGTCACAATTGACAAATACATGTATATGCAGATTTATGGTCTTGGTGTGAAATTCACCATACGACATCGGGCATTAGTTTCTCTTGATATTCTTGCATTTACCATGTCTAACCCATGATGAGACGTCCTCGATGAAGACCGATCACAGCTCACGAGCAAGCGTAACTAATTCCACTTAAGCCCGTGCTAGTATAGTTTTCACATGAACAGTTGCAATGAAATACCAAGGCTACGTCTGAGAATCCTAAGTATTTTAGTCCGAATGTGAGGTGCCGTGTGAGGCTTTCCTGTGGAGTTTTCCCAACTCTTGTATATCTCACCAACACCTTAGTGATTTTTGTAGAACCAAATTATATAGTTAATTTAGGCCTACTGTCAAGACTGTATCAAATGTAACTTGTCTCTCATTCTACATCTTATGTCAGAGTGATTGAAGGAGGAAAATTAGAGCCGCTTGTCATCAATCTGTGATATTCATCATCAAACTTTAGAAACGTGGAATACAGACATTTGGTGATTTATTCTTTTCCAACCAGTCCCTGCAACTTGGGAGGTTCATTGAAATCACCACATTGCTATGGTCAAGTCATGTGTCATATGTGGGTCATTAATACTGAAATATTATCCCAGAAGAAGTAAAACTGTGTTTACGTTTGTAGAATAGCTCACTCTCTACTGCGGTGCTATTTGTCCCATTCCATCTTAGTTGATAATCGACGTCATTTGGGATAGCATGCGGAAATCTCGTGGCCTCAGATTGTATAGTCTGCTACGTACTGTCAGACAAACCAACAGTTCAGGAGGTTACGAACTCTGACAATGGGAGGATAAGTTATGAACACTATATACATGAAGGATCCGAATCCGCAATAACAATAGATCAATTTGATGTAATAAGGTCCCAATGTGTACACACAGATATTAATGGCGATGATTAGTTGATTTCAATATTAACCCTCCTATTTTATGTCTATTAACAAATGCTACATCTGGGGAGTTGTTCAACCCGGCCATCTATGGATAATTTTAGCTTAAATGTGCTTTGTTAAAAACCTGGTTTGTGCGGACATTGGGGGCATGCAGTAATAATGTCATCGCACGAAATCTCTGAATAAGTTTGGAATGTGACCCTCATTAAGCCATGTTTTATGTCCATGAAGAATGTCAACATATCGTGTTCATGACTGACAAGTGCAGGAATAAACCTAGATCCATAAATTAAAGACAGAAACACTATTGTTGGACCATAATGCTCAGTTCATAAGGTATTTTTCATTTCTATATTAGATGCTAATGTGCACTCGTTGACTGAAGAGTATGTAAAACCAGAAGTGAATGAACTAGAACTCTGCAACCTTCGATCACACTACCTGGAAAGCATTGGCCAGCGCCTCCCTGCTTATAACACATGATGTGACGTAGCTGTGCGGTAAGATTGGTATGTGTCGGGTTCGCGCAGATTTAAAAGAAAAAATCGAGTGATTTATCCACGCGAGGTGAGCTGAAATTCAATTGCCCGTTCTATGACACGTACATAATTAGTTTGCGTCTATTATCCCCCCTCTTTGACGACTTTGCATTTCTTATTGGGTATGTATAAACTCTGCAATAGGCTAGTTGTGTATGCGGTACCGTCTAGCTAGTCTAATCTAATGAGACCTATTTCTAGTTCATTCACTTCTGGTGAAACGAATGCCAAATACTGAAAACATTCCTAATGATTGTCCTATTTTTAATTTTAATATTCGTGTTTAAGAAATGATTCAGTCTGGTTCATTGCACTTTGTTATGCAGATCCCAAGATCTTTGTTGATCATATGTTATGGGTCCTATTTATATCCATTTGATACCCAACAGGCCTAGCTGAACTTTGATTCCAGAATGAAACGAATTTAGATCACGATTCAATATTAGTCGTCTTTAAATACTACAAACGTGACTGTTGTTTTCCTTTCCTGGAGTATTGACCACCTTTGACTAGTCTCATGTTGTACCTGATGTATAATTTTTTTTAATTTTAAACAATGTAATAAAGTTTTCTGGGATTCTGAGCTATCGGAGACATAACCCTCCTTCAGGTAAATTGGGTCAATTTAAAAAATGGTTGATTATATGTACACGATTGAAAAATAGACAGTCAAAATATCTCGGCCATAAATATGCCATACCGATATCTCTCGAATTATCCAATTGTCCCAGGGATGATGTAGTTCTCGATCCTAAAGGTGTCAAAACGATATCTTGTCAAACTATTTGGACATGGTTCTCTGAATCACTCTTTCAATCATTGATGCAAGTATGAATCACAGTGTATGCCCCATGATGAAGTCAATGATCCTGGATGCCTACTGCAGTAGAAAATCATTTTTTTACTTGATTTCTACTGGCACGAGAGGGGTCATTATATCGTAAGCCCGAAATAAAGAGTGCCACATTTAAAAAAACAAGGTCAAAATTCATGGTCTAGTTTCATGGATATGCTTTTTCCAGGAAGTAGTTCAATATGAGACTGTTATTTGGGGGCTTTACCATCAACTTTTTCGCATGTGAAAGAGAATGAATATATAAATACTACCAGTAACGCCATGCACATGCTTCAACCCCCAATAGTTTTATGACATTCTGTTGGTCTTTTACTAGAATAATTATAGACGATAGCGGCCAATCGCAATAGGTTCGAAAGGAACTATGAAGTCGCCATTCGCGCGCCGAATATATTCCTTGTGTCTGTATCTGGCATGGATTAGAACAGGGAACCTAACTACTCAGCACCATTGATCTCTGTATAACACTCCCCTGTAGACGAGATTAATTAGAGCTTACCAAAGGATGCGTAGTGAAGCAATGTTCACCGTCTGACAGGAGTTGGCTGGAATTCTCTGACTAATTACAAGGGTGTAATTTGTCCGCCTGCGACTGATTACAAGCCGACGTCAGACAATTTCGATGTCTACATGCCTGACTATTCATTTGATCAGTATCTGTACTATGTCTATCACAATTATTGGAGACTACCATTTTCATGTGTCCATCCATTAACATCAGATGAGTTACTTGTTTGAGTTGACCTGTCATCACAGCTCCCGAGCTAGCGGATCTTATTCCGATTAAGCCGGTGCTTTGGGCCCTGTGGTTACTTCATAGTTTCCACATGACCAACAGCAATAAATGCGCGTCTGAGATACCAGGACTACGTCTCAGAATCCTCCGTATTCAAGTCTGAACAGTGAGGTGCCGTGGGTGGCTATCCTGTGGAGTCATATGGTTGCATTTTATTCGGCAGATGTCAAGTTGTCCCCCATTTTACATATCTCTCCAATTTGTTATCTGTATACGGTGGGATTCTGTTGGTGGACTGTTGATCCCCGATGCTCTCCCTCCGTACGTGTAATTTGACAAATATATGTAGGTTTATTGTCTAGTTGGGAAATATGCCACACAACGTCGGACAATACAAGTCAGTTTTTCTGGGTATTCTTGCATTTACCATGCCTAACCCATGTTGTGGCGTTTACTCAATAAAACGCATTCGATGCTCATCCATTATCATCAGTTACTTATTTGAGCTGAACTCCCGAGCAAGCGTATCTAATATCGCTTAAAGCCAGTACCAGGGGCCGTTTGTTTGCGTCATAGTTTTCGCATGAATAATTGCAATAAAAGCGCGACTGAGATACCAAGGCTACGTCTTAGAATTCTCCGTATTCTAGTCTGAATGTGAGATGCCGGGTGAGGCTCTTCTGTGAAGCGAATATTAGCGAAAAACATTTTGTAGATCAGAATGATTTTCGCTAATATTTTCGGAGTAATAATATTTGTCTTGTTTGCAATTTATGAATAAACACCCATATTTGGCCAAGTTTTCCTGTTCAGGAAATATGTTTCCCAGTTTGGGAATGTTCCCCGTTTTGGAGTTGTGCCGTACTGATAAGTGGATGCCAACGCTTTTGCTGTTTATCCAATGTTGATACGTTCACTCCGTAAGGCGCCCTCGATGCTGGTCCATTAAAACCAGACGAGCTAGCCTATCTAATTTCATAAGCCGGTGGTAGGTGCCGTGTGGTTACATTGAAGTTTCCACATGACCAGCTGCAATAACAGCGCGGACGAGATACATTGTGCCAAAGCTAGGTCTTGGAATACTCCGCATTCTAGCCGGAACGTGTGATGCTGGGGGGGGGGGGGGCTTTCCTGTGGAGTTATATGATTGCTTTTTTGTCGCTAGACGTCTACAATTTTTCCCAACTATTGCATATCTCACCAACACCCAAGTGTTTTTTGCAGAACCAAAAAAAATTGATAATATAGGCCTACTGTCGACCCTGTATTAAATGTAACTTGTACCTTATCGTACGTATGCAAGAGTAATTGAAGAAAGTAGAAAAGGTAACGTAGAACCATTTGCCCCCAATGTATGGCATTTATCTTCAAGCTTTAGAAACCTGGAATACAGACATTTTGTGATTTATCCTTTTCTAACCGAACCCTGTAATGATATCTTGTGATGTTCATTGAAATCCCCGCATTGCTACGTCCAAGGTGTTATGGTCAAGTCATATGCCATATGCGAGTCATTAATACTGGAATATTATCTCGGAAAAAGTATAGTTAAAATTTGTTTATATTTGTTTCATACAGAATAGCTCACTGCCTACTTTGGTACTATTTTTCCCATTCCACCTTAGTTGATAATCTACGTCATTTGGAATAGCATGTTGCACTCTCATGGCATCAGATTGTATATACAACAGTTCTGGATGTAACAATTTCTGACAATGGGAGAATAGGTTAACAAAGCTGTATGCATGATAATTCCGAAGCCACAATGACAATAGGTCAATTTGATGTAATATGGTCCTAATGTGTACACACACGAGATATTAATGGCGATGATTAGTTGATTTCAATATTTACCCTCATAGTTTGTGTCTATTAACAAATGCTACATCTGGGGAGTTGTTCAACCCGGCCATCTGTGGATAATTTTAGCTTAAATATGCTTTGTTAAAAGCGTCGTTTGTGTGGACATTGGGGGCATGCAGTAATAATGTCATCGCACGAAATCTCTGAATAAGTTTGGAATGTGACCCTCATTAAGCCATGTTTGATGGCCATGAAGAATGTCAATATGGCGTGTTCCTGACTAACAATTGCAGGAATAAACCTGGATCCATAAATTGAAGACAGAAACACTATTGTTGGACCATATGGCTCAGTTTATAAGGTATTTTTCATTTCTATAGTAGATGCTAATGTGCACTCGTTGACTGGAGAGTACGTAAAACCAGAAGTGAATGAACTAGAAGTCTGCAACCTTCGATCAGACTAGCTAGAAAGCATCGGCCACCGCCTCCCTTCTCATAACACATGATGTGACTCATTTGCGCAGTAAGCTTGGTATGTGTCGGGTTCGTGCAGTGATCTACCCACGCGAGGTGAGCTGGAATTCAATTGCTCGGTCTATGAAACGTACATAATTAGTCTCGTCCATAATCCCCCTCCCCCCGGCGACTTTGCATTTCTTATTGCGTATGTAGAGATTGTACAACATTCTAGCTGGTCTAATGAAACATATTTCTAATTCCCTTACTTCTGGTGAAACGAATGCCAAATAATGAAAGCATTCCTAATGTTTGTTCTGTTCGAATTTTAATATTCCCTTTTAACCCTATCTGGCCTGGGCTTTTTGGGACGTATTATGGCCTGGGGGGTGGGGGGGGGGGGTGGCGAAATGGACCCCCAATTATTTGTCTTACCCCTAGAGCTAGGGGGCTGAAACTTACCACACCATACCCTTGGATCAAGCACTACCAGAAAATGTTTTAAAAAAATACAAGATGGCCGCTTCGATGACGTCACAGTGACGTCATTTTCAAAAACGGCATGTTTTGGTCGATTTTTCGGTCAGATTTTGCGATTTCTTTTATTTATGCAATTTCTCCGCAAAAACTGCATGATAAATTAGTAAATATTATTGTGATGTGAAATAAAAAAGTTTTTGTCCACTTTTCATTGCGGAAAAACAAATTTTGAAGAAATATGACGAAAAAAATCACTTTTCTGGTACCCCACGTGGTTGCCATCTTGAATTTACTCATGATCCTCTGCTTGGGAGATCATGCAAGTAGGCTCACAATGACCCCAATATGATAAACTATTATTAACCCTACCTGGCCAGGCCAGGTAGGGTTAAGAAATGGTTCAGTATTGTTCATTGCACTTTGATTAACATCTTTAATGGTACCGGTTATGCAGATCCCAAGATCTTTGTTGGTCATATGTTATGGGTTCAATTTATATCCCGTTGGTACCCAACAGGCCTAGCTGAACTTTTGATTCCAGAACGAAACAAGATCTAATATTAGTCATCTTAAAATAGTATTTAATACTACAAACGTGACTGGAACTTTCTCATACTTTTTAAATATATGTTGTGTTGAATTTATCAAGTTTACGACATATGTGTTTTATATATATTTAAGCCATACGTTTTGATAAATATTGCTTCCAGAACAACCAAAACAATAATCCTATATGTGTAGGTAATTGGCAGAAACTTCCACATCCGATAAGGCTAATTCTCGACGAGCAAGGCTTCCTGTGGGAATGGGCTTACAAACAGAAATTATGTGGGTACAGTTCCGGAGAGGAAAAAGAAATAATGCATTATTGACAGTCTAATTGGATGTTGTGGGTATACTTGTAGACCGGTAAGGGATATCCACTGTCCATGACGTCATTGACCGGCGCCTCTTCGACCGTGGTCTTGCTAATCACATCGAGAACATTGATGAGATTAAGTAAACCCAAATGAAAAAAGACTGGACAATGAGATAAATTAATCATCTCCTGCAAGCAGAGAAATTTAATTAGGGACTCGAACTCCGATGGTATATCCTCTGATATTTTGTTCTCCGATTTTTGGGATATACTCTGCTGAAGCTCGGTGTAGTAAATCCGCTCAAGAACTTAATTATGGTTTACTGGGATGATGGTATTTCACCCGGGAGGTTATAGGCTGGATATTACAATATATTTGGCTACAGGTCGCCTTGACTCGGTGCATCACCAACGATATTTGTTTATTAGTCGCTCGGGATTATCACAACCACATTCTGTCGTGGCTCTCGAATTTTGAACCCGTCATTCCGGTTAATTATGTCGACCATCTTCCAGGATGTGATTGATATTAACAGTCGTGTGGGTTGTATTTTAATATCCGCTTGAGGCATTAATCATTTTCAAAACGGCTTTTAGTGTCATATTGTGATTGAAAAAAGGGGTAACGGAGAATGTGTTGTCATGATTTATTATTGTATTTCCAACACTGACAACTCGAAGGAATAGGTTAATAACACCCACAATTGATTCGTAGAGGTCAGTGTGTGTACAATACATATACCATATGTGCATTTTATCAGTTGCCATGCGTCATCTGGGTATGCTAGTATGGGTTATCTGGACTTGTTGGCAAATAAATATAAACGTCAAAGCAGCAAACAGCAAGAATCCGGATAAAAACATCAAAATATCGAGTTGTTTTTTCTCTAGTTTCTTTTTTTAGATTCTACGATTCAAGGATCAGCAAATGACAATAGGAATATCAGGTATCTTAAAAACCGTTGACCTATTCTGTCTTTCAAAAAAACTCGCTAAGATGCACGTCGTCATGGTTCTGATTGGGCTGGGCGTGGCCAGTCCTGACACAAGGCGTGGTGAATTTACTTTACTTTACCTCACCGCCCCCACCTGCCACCGGACACTTATCTAATTATTGTATGGTTAGATTAGGCTTATCCAAAAATTTAATCTACGCCTGTTTTATCATGGTACTAACTGTCAGACGATTACATACAATGTATCAAACGACGCATAGTACGTCATGGCGTGGTCAATTTGTCTTGGAAGCAATCGTGAGTGAGGACTTGTTTATCCGCGCGTCTTACTATGACATCCTCAGATATCCCCTCTGCGCTGTATACGTGCGTGTTGGTCGCCAATCCTTGATTTACTGTGAAGACCAAATGAGTTCATGAATGATTCAATAAGGAGTAATTATACCGTGGTCACTTTCCGTCTTTACTGGGGGAATTGGCAAGCTGGTATGACTCGGAGAAACACGATACTGGACAAGGCGCCATTATGGTAAACACTACTCTCAGCGCTCGCCTATGATCGATAAGAACCGATTGTTATTTACCGGACTCCTCCTTTGAACAGATATCAATCTATCCAATCTGCTTTATGTCAGTGGCGATGATCCCAACGTCTTTGGTATAAAAGTTTGTATTTGCAATAAAGATTGCTATCTCTGATCGATTTGCCATATCGGTTTTTACCATCAAACTTCGTACGTATGACCATGTACATATAGGCTATGTGAGCAACCTATGGGGCCATTTGGTCTTCTCAAAGATAGGGATAGGCGCAAAGTAGAACCACTAGTTGAGAAATCTTGGTTGTTATCTTTACTGCCATGGCAACCGTTTGGCACAATACTTATGATCTTGAGAATAGCAACGCTTTCGCAGACTCGCTTGGCCTGGCGCAGCCTTGCCATGTACAGTCAACTAGTTAACCCTTAATGAGAAATCCCAATCTGACCATGAGGCTCAAATAACAGATACCAGAAACAGTGAAGCTGATTGAAGGATCAAACCGGTAAAAGCGAGGATAAAAGGCAGGCGAAGAAAGCATTTCCAGTAAAAACGTGTGCCATCGAGTTGATTAAAGCATCACGCAGTGAAGAGGAAATTGCTGCAACAGGCGATAACGGTTTATTGCAAGCCATCTTCAAAAGCTTGGAAAAAATCTTGAAGTGATGGAGACAAATGATCAATAGGGTGTGACATTAGGGAATGTTCAGTCATTATTGTCCACCGATGGTCGGGAGTCGATGTGCACGCAATATCGAAATAACCCCGTACACGTGGATGCGTAACTGCCAGTAGATAATACGGTCTAAGTCACCAGGCGACTAGCTTCTCGTATTCTCTACAATTGCACAGTGGTTGCCACAGGTGACATCCTGCCTGCGATATATTAGACATTAATTCCCTGTCAGTAGGGATTCACAGTTACCATAGCGACATATCTATAGGGACTACCTAAAATACTGGATGAGTGATTGTTTCAGAGACAATTTGTCAGAGCCATTGTCGATAGGGCCAGGCGAAACAGATGCCAACAGGCCTCTTTGGATGTGACTTTTGCCATCTTGCGTGGGTGTAAATAACAAAAGGCTGAAGCTGCAGTCGTTCTGTCAAGATGACTAGCGTTTCACATATTGATATACACCGGCAATAAAAGGAATCGTCGCTGGTGAGGATTACATAGAGGATTATTCCCGATTTCGCAAATGTGCTTTCCAGAATAGCGAAGTTCCATGTTGAAATTATTGCCAGCGGGTTGTCCTTCACCGGTGTGCTGATTAGAGGCGTGTGTTCCCGAAGAATTCATCCGAAACGGAAAACTGTGGACAAAAGGTAAAGTTAATGGACATCTCTAAATTAATTGCCGATTGTATCGACTTTTGGCTTCAGTTCATGGCTAATTGACCGTAGTTATACATTACTTGGATCCTTAATGCAGCTATTATTGATTTCTCCATCTTGTATATTTATCCCTTGATTATATTTTACCGTTCGTTCTGCTCCGTTTATCATGTCTTCGTTCACTCAAATCAGATAGTCAAAACAATTTTCACTATTTGTTCATGTATCATTTAACATCGAAGCGTTTCTTCGTATGTTATAACAATAGCTTTAGCAATTATCGACGGAATTGCTTCTCGATCCTTCATTCGGCCTAATTTGTACAGGCTGAGTATAGAGTTCAATATGACAGGTTGTAAAATAGAAAGTCAAGTGTTGATTCGTTAATTGTATCAGCTACCCTTGGATATTGGCGGATTAATGAACTGAATCTGAAGTCATTCTCAGAATTCACTGACTGTGTGACTGGTAGATGCATAGATATTATATAATATACTTATGACCCGGTTCACTGTCCAAATTGGACCTCATGGGGCCTCAAGAGACTCTCCATAGGGACTCCCCCGTGTAGGATCCTGTTACTGGGCCTCATGTCGATTGAATCTTTCTATGAATATATAAGTAAATAAATAAATTCATTATTCATTGAATAATATTGGACTGTTTAGGAAAACTTGGACGATTGGTATAGATAATTCATAGAAGGTATATCATTATACTGATAACCTACACAAATTATACAATGGAGCTACGATTTTAATTTCAACAAATAACACCAGTTGATATGGTCTTCTTCATGTCCGTTTACTCCAGTAGGGTAAAAATATCCAAGTTCATCATCTTTTGGGTATAAGCTGTTAATAGCCTGTATTTACATGATATTGTCCAACTTTGGACAGGAGACGTCACTCACAATATATATCTTATCGTTTCTAGCCGTGGTTCGTCGGACAAAGCCGTACCATGGCAGAAAGCAGATTTTCCATAGTCGTATTATTTGTAAGAGTTATTTGTCGTGGCCTCATTACCTCTCCGAATATACCCATTTTTCAACAAATTTTGAATTTCGTCCTCTGTGAAATCAGTTGTAGGTATCCGTGTTTTGACTAGAGAGACGCCCACGTGTTATTCCCTCACTGACATCAAAGAGTTCGTCCTCCAGCGCATTCTCTATGACACGTCGTTCGTTCATTGTCTGTTCGTTCATTTGAACAGACAGTTCAAGTAATAGTTGCTCAGTGTACGCTTGCACGCAAGGGAGGTAGAGAGTATATAGACTTATGGCGGATATAAATATCACAGTCAATAATCTGAAATACCTTTCGCATTGTACTAGCTGTCAGCGATCAATATTCAAATCTTTATTTTCTTGAAAAAAAGTGACATGCATATATTGATTATGAACAAAATAATATACAATGCTATGTACTTACAACGATGTGTTGAACGGTTGTAGTGTAAATAGTTGATTAATATAACATATATTATACATGTGTTTGCATTCTTTTCAACATATTGTTTTTTTTTCTCACAGAAACATGTTTACATCTAGCGTCAGTTAGACTATGTACAATTGTTCATAGAAATTACAGCAGCACATACCTGAACACTATACAAGGCAGTATACAAACGCATCTGGGATCTTCATTATAATGAAGATCCCAAATACGTATGTACACCACCCTGTACAGCATCCAGGCATGTGCTGCTGCAATTTCATTACAAAAAGTGTATAGTTTCATAATTGTATATTATATTTAGTTGGTGTATAATTTTATGTAATCATTTAAGCGAGAATATATTAGACGTTTTCACACATACTCAATGTACGTTTTTGTATAAATTACCTGGAGTAAACACATACTATAAGTCAATATCTATATAGAAACATTTAATTTCATTATTCATTATTCACAATCTAGCTACAATTTCTTTATACATCTATTCATTAACTCCAAGTCTACGTTCGGGACACAATAAGCCTGCATTTATATACATAGTAATTATTCACCACCTACCCTCACTAAATAGACTCACTAATAGTAACCTCATCCCCCCCTCTCCCCCGCCCCCATACACATACAATAAAACAAAAGACAAAAAAAACCAAAAAAAAACCCCCACACACACACAACACAGACAGCACATGCTCATACGCATTATGTGTTGGTATCTGCGAGTCTGTGAACTAGAAACATGTGAAAAAAACCCTTTGATTTCCATGTTCAATTGTATTTTAAAGTATCTGTTGTTTCTTTAGTGATAGCAGTATTATATTATATATGCCAAGGGACCCCACCCATATATTTGGATGTAGGTGAATTAGTCAACTTTTTTGCCACAGATGCTGTTTGTTCTTCCTCCATATTGTTTTGCCCGTGTCAACTGTTGTCTTGGGGCATAGAGGTTCGAGAGAACCACATTTAGAATTCCCCATTCTATCAAGCAGTTGTTGATGTTTCTACCCATGATGTCAACAGTATATGACAGGATAGATGAGTCTTTTCTCAGTGTAGGTAAACCAGGAACGTATATCGGAGAAAAAATCCTGCGAGTTGTTGATGTTTGCCGATATTCTCCGAGATCTCATAATAAGCTAATCAGATAAAAAGATCTGCCTTTTTAATTTGACGTTGATTGGCATCTCTATATTATTTACTATATAATAGAGTAATATATAGTACGATATAATAATTTTACTTGGTCTGTATTCCCCAGCTTGGTATACCGCTGCATGATCTTTCTTTAACCATTGATCATTTTTTTTATTCAAAAGGACATCTCGCTAAATCTAAATCTTCATTTCTTAGCCCGTCTTCCTATCAATTCTCTCCGTCTATAGCAGTCGCGAAATAATTCAGGAACATAGCTTCCATCGGCTTAAGCTAAGAATCCCATACCGGAATGGAAAGTACACCCACGGGCTTCGTTCGGTGATGCCGAGAACCTGCGCGACAGTTCGGAAACAAATGCCAAGTCATTTCTGATAACGGTAATTATCTAAGTCGTAGTGACCCTGAGGCTTAGCACAGGTTCCCGGCTATCAGTTTATTACGGGCTTGATAAATTAGGTTCATAGACCACTCTAATTATCCACATCCACTACCTGTTCTTCCGTGTACCGGTAGAAAACGGTCGGGTTTCCTTTGGCTGATTGCTGCGATGGTGTTAGTGTCCTGCATGGACAGATTATACGGCTTGATCATTATAGAATCCGACAACCTTGGCAGCAAAGGCGGTGATTATCATCGGATTTCAAACTACCGGTGGGATCTAGTGTCACAGTGATGCAATTAAATTCTTTTTCGAACAGTACATAAAAGTACTGAATTAGTCAAGGATTACGGATTATTATAAGTTTACGAACATGAGAATCACAGCAACAAGCATTCGACTTTTTTTTTTGGCAATTTACGGCATATAATTCCTCTCGAACTGTTTTTATATGGATATATTCTTCGGATCAAAAATAGAACTGATTGTCTGCAAGACTCCTTCCTATGAACATTTGCTCGGCGTGGATTGGATTTCATGCATGTGATCACTGAAAACTGATAACCGACTCTCTCTGCCGTCCTCCGAACGCATGGCACGATCATACGTATAGGCACTTCTGTACATTGTCATGTGGTGCCAGGTGCTGTCTGTGTAATTTTGTGTCCGAAATGCTCACAACCGATTGGTCCGTGGGACTCTACAACCGAGCAATCGCATTCATTGAATGAAGACACATCTCCAGCAAAGCGTTGGAATGGAATTATCCCTTAGTCGGCGTCGATGTGTCCCCATCACAAACTAGAAAGCACTTTTTCCCTGTGAAATACCGTCGATTTTATTTCAAATAGTTTAGGTCGTTTGTGGGACCAACTATACATTCGGAGTGTGAGAAATTAAGTAGCCAAATTTGAGTCTAATCTCGTGCAGCATCTCACATTCGTGCCCCTCTTGTTTGGCTTCTTTGAAAATATAACAGATAATTTCACTAGCTCTTTCAACGAGACACACATGACGTAATGCTTATGGCAGCTGGCATCGTTTAAATAAGAGAGAGAGAGAATTAAATAAAGCGTGAATCAAGTCAATCTGCTAAGGATAATTATTTAATGAAATGCGAAATTCCCTTAGCTTGATTGATTCTTGCATTAAACAAACTTGCTTTTGTTTTATGCCCCTTTCGAAAAAGTGCCGACAGTCGAACGTTTTTTTGTGGACGACGGGTGTGTAATGGATATATGATGTATAACAGGGCTATACCAACAAGCGCCTTCACTCAAATTTTCTCAAATTTGACGATACATATGGCATGCTGATAGGAAAATATGAACGTAGCGGGTAATATCTAAGGCGTTACGTATCGTAACCTGTATCTAATTCCGCTTAATTGGGGTTGGGGGCCGTAGTATTAACCCATGTACTTCAATATCCCCATGATGCTCATATTAACAGACACAATCAAAGCGTGCCTGAGATACATCATTCTCTAGGTAATAATTTTACATCGAAATTAATATGGATTCAGAATACTGATCAGCGATACGGATTTGATATCTTTGGAACATCATGATGACTTGGCATCATTGAGAACGGTTGACCGTTCCTCTCTTGTATGAAACAAGTCTATGTTTATGTGTACTATCGTAATCATTCGGTGCTAATGCTGTTATATGAATACGGACTAGACGCTTGTAATGAATGTGTAATCGGGCACTAATAGTTAAACAGACGATCACATATTCCTGAAATACTTCCAAGTATGCTATAGGAGGTGGAACAGTCTATCGGTTATCACTCTATGATCCCTAAATGTTATGACATTCACCCACTCACTGCTAAGCACGCCATTCTTTCGTTACGACATTCTGTCTCCTTGATCAATGCCATAGATGTTATATATATGAACCGCTCACATTAGATGGTTTATAGCCATAGTCTAATAGCTTTAATTAACCTGAGAAAACATACTGCACTTAGCAAGGGCTTCGAATAAGCTTTTTGTGCTTTTGGCCACGTTCTCTTCAACTGTGATTGAGACATTGTATTTATGTTGCATTGTCGAATGCTTTCAAAGAAACAAAAAAAGTTATGACTGAAGTCAAAATGTCATTGGGAAATTCACGAATCGATTTTCTTCGTTCAAGGACCCGCATGTCGGCTGCACTATCATTTCACTGCTGGTTGGTCGTATAACTAAAGAACAGAAAATTTAATAGAACAGATCGATTCCATTCTATCTTTCATTTTTTCTTCCGTCATTTCGGATCGCATAAACGGTGTGTAATAAGAATGAAACACGCGAACAGTTGAGATAAATTTCAAGGCCTAATGGTTTTTCAGCTAAATGGCACAAAGTATAACAAAGTTACATGGGTGACAAGGCCGTTCAATAAAAGCAAGGTGATCAATCCAAAACACTTTATGGTGTATCTTATTTTATGGCGTTATTTCGATTTGAGTTATACAACCCGAACGTACGATATAGTTGCATACCCTGACATCTCGTTCCTTCTGATTTATTTGTGAAACATTTCTCCACAGTTACTTAAGTACAATCATCGAGTCCGTCATTCAATATTCAGTCGTCGTCCGTTAAAGAATATCCGCGTCCATAATCCGAGAATCTAGTTTATTAGCACCAAATAAAAAAAGAAAAAGAATCATAGTATACATACGACTGATGTTCGTCGAAAACCATATCAGAACCTGTTTGAATTGTTTGTGAAGTGGATTCCTTAGATGTGTCAGTCGTTCTTGGATCGGCCGTCACGGTTAGATTCCACATACAGCGGTTCCAGTATCTTAACCTATATTGGAAAGATTTAACCAAAGTTTGATCGATTTTCCTGCGTCAGTGTGCACTGAGAGATTTCAATGCAGGTCAGGTAATTGTTTTTCGTCAATCTAAAAGGTCGTTGATGAAAACAGGCAAGAAAAATGTTCGATCACTTGAGTATTCCACGGAAAACTGCCAATTTACAGAAAAAACACGCTTGACAGGTCAAATCAATATCACGTTAGGAATTTTAAATGGACATTTGGGCGGTTCTCCTCTATTCTCTTCACTTCACACTGATTGTCTTGTGATGTGATGTTTTTATCAGGTTTCTCAGAATTCAACTTTGCATAAGTTGATTTGTTACCAATGATCCCCTTCAAACTAATACTATTTTAAATTCTGACGACGTACAAAGGAGTTTTCGTGCAAGAATACAATGCTAGTGACAGAGAAAGACTGAATTTGTTGTTTTAACGACCGTTGTAATCGGATGTCGCTAATTAATTTCATGACCCATTTCGTTTTTTGGATTATATTTCAGATTACGCACACACAAAACGTTTGTACCATGTTTCACAAACCACATGATGAGTCCGAAGACAGAATTTAAAGTAATGAATGCCAAACAATATGTATATATGGAGACATCGTTGCATAACCAAGGATTTCATATACCCATTTTGTCTTCTCTAATGTAAGGAAATTTGTGGGTAATCGTGCTTAGAGAGAAAGCGTCAATTCGGGATTTTATTAAAAATTTTTACACACTTGGTCATGTTATCTGCTTTGGGGATTCCGCGAATCGTGTGATTATTCATTCCTTTCTCGTAATAACAAAACCATGATGGAGATGCAAGATATGCTCGTCTATCGATTTCTCCTGCTGGAGTTTGTCTGCAGTTTTCATTTGCGATTAAATTGGGTTGAAATTGGAGTGCATTTGTCTTTGTCCAAAGCGCTTACGCAAGTGTTTAGTGATTCAATGATTACAGACAAAGACCGCGCGAATAACGCTGAATGACTTATTGGGACCAGAGCACTGGAATTTACAGTTTCATCAAAAGCAATCCATATCTTACATATTTTCATGGTACGGCTATACTTTATATTAGAATCGTGTATTTTGGTCAAATAATCTCAATCCTGCTCGTGATGAAAACATTCCTCAATGGAGAAATAAATTTACGTGGGTCCAACGAGTCGAAAAGTTTGTCCTACTGTGGGACAAAACTTAGCTTCGTTCTGTTTCCACGTGCTATCCTTTGATTGACCATTTTACCTCATATAACACGTATTTACCTCAGATAAGTTTTAATTATATATTCTCCCAAAAAATATAATCAGGATCATATACCGTTATACCGTTATCCTCAGAAACTATCTCCCTTTCGTATACTCCGTGAAGGATAGTGTCTACTCGGGGATAAACAGCAAAGTTCTGGTTGAGGTCGTCCGAATTGAACATCTATATAGTAAATTGAGACATTCAGTAGGACAATCTCGGGTCAATAAGAGTGCCGACTGCCGTAAGAGGCGTAGATTCGTAAATATTTTCTAGGTTTATAACTATTTACTTTACTATTTCTTCTGTAGCGAAGATTAAATGATCAGTATGTTCAAGATTACTACATTAGCTATTTAACTTATTCACCAGTTCATACCGAAACTCTATAATGGTAGAGAAGGCGATGATCAGGTGTAGATCCAGATTAGTTTCACGAGAAGTAGTCTCGACAATTTCATACTCCCTTTTGTGGACGGCTGAATATTGAATGTCGGACCTTCCGCCTACGCCATAAAATGTTTGATCAAGTGATCATAAACTTCCAACAAGAGAATTGTAACTATCATTCTCACAGGAGTATGTGGGTATTATGCTGATTTAAGGCATACATAGGAAAGTTTTGGCAGGGCAGTACGATGAAGTTATCAACCTCTCAGTACTGGTCAGGATGGCAATACTATTGGATGGGTTTGTGCAGTAACTGAGTTGTGCTGATCGGAAATCTTCAGACCAGTACTGTACAGCCAGTAACTGAGTAGCTCAGCGCAGTCAAGGACGAACAATTTCCATTCCAAAACTGATCAGTATCGTACAGTTTCTGAACACTACTGCTCAGTAACGGCGAAAAACCATTCAATTGTTGCCTGCATGGAACTGTACAGTAACTTCTTGTGTTGGTACTGTACTGCTACCGCGGAGTACAGTATGGTCATCAACTGGTCAGAATTTCATGGTCCTATCTGATCAGAAATTTGCAGTTACAGTACATTACTGATCAGTCCCCGGATTGCCTGTGTTCCGGAACTGAGTCATAAACGGTGAGACTGGAGACTCTTGGATAAAATGTGTTAGAGTAATCCTTGCTCGCACATTTCTAATGCGCCTTGTTAAAGAACAAAATTGATTGTATTGCTTGCCTCACAAATTATTAAAAACAATCCAATACCTTATGAATAATACCTGATGCTATTGATTACTGTTGCCATCTGCTCATTGTTGCTTGACGTTCCTGTTTGATTTTCGCATTTTCTTTGTAAGAACGATATTCAACCGAAAGATCTGAATTCGTCATACGTTCTTTGTGCCTTACTAACGATGTTTACATGTATTTGTTTCACGCTTGCCAAAAATCGAATGATCACAATATTATTAAAAGTACAGTTATGGATAGCTTAATTTCTGAAATGTTTTATGAGATACAAAGGGTTTTCGTCCCCATCACGATACCAGAGATGACAAGACTATAATTTTCCACTGTCATTTCGTATTAACACTCGATGAGGACAGGCTAAGTACCTTTAGAGATATATCCGCTCAAGTAAAACTAATTATCTTTCTTTGACGTCCATCCACATCTGATTGATTTTGGGCGGGGAGGATTACAGACTGTTTACTTCTGGTCGATAGCGATTATAGGATTCACAATTAGGCATGCATTAATTCGGCATTTGGAAGTTTGGTTTCTGTGTCTAATATATAAGGTGACAAAATTTGCAATCCAGCGAGTGTCGAAAATTTATCGGCATGAATATAAGCTTCAGATGTAACATTCCATAGAAAGCCGTCGTCCCGGAAGAAGTTCTGCGTCCACAATCAATTAACCTGTTACATTGTCATTCAATATTCAGCCAACGTCCATATAATCCAAATAGCTAATTCATATAAAAGTATTAGCACCGACCTCCAAGCAGGAATAAAATATTTTTAATGATGCCGACAAGACAACTTTTCCCATGACGTCAAACCACTATCACTAATCTGTTTTCTTTTTCCAGCCCATTTTCCAACTTAATATCTTCTGTCAGTGTAAATTGCTCATCCATCACTACCTTTTGGTGTTTTTGAAATCCCCTCCATTTAATTCAAAGTAACGTTGAAACTAAATACTGAACACTGTGACTGACGACATTTTGTTGAATGTTGGTTTAAGAAACATATCTCTGGATATTTTGACTTGCTGAACGAATTCTTCAGATCAATATGTGGCTATAGCCTAATCGCGAATTCAGAATATTTAATCAATGTGTCGTTGCTACAAGAGAGCAAGGAAAAAGCACTTATCTATTTCCCTGAAAATTGGTCATGAAAAACATGTCAGATACAGGAGAGAACTTTGAGTTGTGGGCTCTTTTTCTCTCTAGACCTATCTCATCTGAAGACCTTCGTTGAATCTGAGACGAACCGTCTTTCATACATAGTCAACACCATTTTGTAGACAAAATTTGTTGAACACATTGGAAGAAGGCTTTTTTTAGTGTGAATCCTTAGCGGTTTAAGTAACATTGAATCTACCGTATTATCTGCTCTTAACCCCCGTCGCTATAGAGCTGAAACGCGACATTAAATCTAACTCACTCTCTCTCTCCTGCTTTTAACACTAATGGTCTCCCACTAGGCGACTTAGTGTCATTTTGTTAAATGCTTATTTAGGAAACTTATCTCTAGCGCTCTATCGGAGATTTCTTAGTCTAAGGTGTCGATCTCTGCAATATTCCTACATTCTTGAATGTCCATACTACTTTAGACGGTGTATGTAATATCTAAACAAAAGTGGAGTGAACCGTTTCTGTGGCTACAGCCTAATAGCAGATTCAGGACACTAATGCGTACAGGAAAAAAAAACAAAACAAATTTTGATCGATTTTTTTTTTGCTTCAAAGTACATAGCTGATTTAATTTCAGGTCCGATAATGGCATTAAACTGTTTAAGCTGTCGTTGCTACAAAAAAGGGGAAAGTCACTCATCTATATTGCACCGATAATTGGTCATTAAAAGCAATAAAAGCCAGTCGTTAGTGCAATACCAGCCTTTGAGCTTTGGGATTTGTTTTATTTTCACATTGGTTTGGTGCTTTATCAGTTTCCCTGAAAAAAGTGACCACAATGATAGAATATAACAATATCCATATAGCATGCTTACGTGTCCTTCTATTTCTGCATAGTCAAGAACTTTGCTTGGGTTATTCCTTTGTCCATCTCTGAACCTGTGCGTATTTTTCAGGTGATCACCCGCGTGTCGCGTTAGTTTGCCGGCTTAGTGTGTCACGATAGATTTTAAGTGTAAATCCCTAGCGATTTAAATCAAAGTAACATTGAAACCACAGTATCATATGCTTCTAACTTTCGTCGCTATACAAGTGAAATATTGTCGAACGCGATATTAAATCTAATTGTCCCTCTCTCTCCTGTTTTAACCCTAATGGTTTCATGCTAAGCGATTTAGGAAACTTATCTCTGCGTCCTATTGGAATTTTTTTAATTTGTGCAATTTCCAATATTCATGAATGTCCACCCTACTTGAGGCGGTGTATGTGACATAAATACACAATGGAGTGAACAGTTTCTGTATGGGTGTTTCAGATCAAATATCTTTGTAGCTAATGGCGGATTCAGAACATTAACGCCTATTGGAAAAAGATTTGACCAATTTTGATTCGTCAAAGTACACAGCTGATTTAATTTCAGGCCCGATGATTGCACTACATGTGTTTATGTTGCCGTTTCTGCAAAAAAAAGAAGGAAAGTCACTCATCTGCATTGCACCGATAATTGGCCATTAACCCTATCTGGCTTGGGTTTTTTGGGACGTATCCTGGCCTGCCCCTCCCCCCTCCCCTAATTATTTTTCTTAATCCTTGAGCTAGGGGCTGAAACTTACCACACCGCACCCGTGGGTCAAGCTCTACCAGAAAATGTAAAAAAATCCAAGATGGCCGCTTCGATGACGTCACAGTGACGTTATTTTCAAAAACTGCATTTTTTGATCGATTTTTCGGTCAGATTTTTCGAATTTTTTTATGCAATTTCTCCACAAAAAGTGCATGATAAATTGGTAAATGTTAATGTGATGTGAAATAAAATAGTTTTTGCCCACTTTTCATCGCGGAAAAGCAGAAATTTTGAAGAAAAATGGCCATATTGAATTTGCCCATGATCCGCTGCTCGGGGGGTCAAGCAAATAGGCTCAAAATGACCCCAATATGATAGACTATAAAGTCACGGAGTCTCGGCGCTCCATTTTTTATCATTCCCGAGATAGCCCAGAAAGTTTAGTAGGGGGGCCATTTTGCCCTCCCCCCCCCCCAGGCCAGGTAGGGTTAAAAGCAATAATAGCAAGTCGTTGATACAATATCAGTAAACCTGCGTGTTCGCCAGCTGACGTTAGTCCACAGACCCGCAAAACAAGAGATTTGGGTGGGTGGGGATATATCCCTATGCTTTATATAAATACCAAGGTCTGAAACGGACTTTGGGTGAATCGAGAAATAAACAGTTTATCGCCAAACAAAATACATCAGCATATTCTGCAAGTATCACTTTATATATTTCCGTCGTCAAATTAGTAAATTTGTGCAATTTTTTACCTTTGCCGGGCGATTCAAAATCCAACCAGACTGTCCATCCATCTAGGAACAGCCGTTCTTATGGCGGGCTTCGTTCTCAATTCTGATTGGTCAGGCGCGTCACGCCTCCAGCAAAAGAGGTCACGCACACATCAGCTGGCGCGATTGACCAATCAGAATTAAGAACGAAGCCCGCCATAATCGGGCTGTTCCTGGATGGATGGACAGTCTGGTTGGATTTTGAATCGCCCGGCAAAGGTAAAAAATTGCACAAATTTACTAATTTGACGACGGAAATATATAAAGTGATACTTGTAGAATATGCTGATGTATTTTGTTTGGCGATAAACCGTTTATTTCTCGATTCACCCAAAGTCCGTTTCAGACCTTGGTATTTTTTTTATATAAAGCATAGGGTTATATATAGAGGCCCCATATACCACCGCGCCCCCCCCCCCACCCACCCAAATCTCTTGTTTTGCGGGCCTGTGCGTTAGTCCAATGCTTTTTACCATTTTTCTGGTAAAAATGCAATTACTTCAAAGAAAGTCATATGGATTTAAAAAATTCAAGTAATTTTAGTGTCTAGACTCTTTTTTTTCTACTTATTTTCATATTTTTGTCGATCATATGGTTGTTCTCTTCTCTAGTGATGTCTGCCATGGAATGAGTTGCGCATTGTAGTGAGAATAAACCAACGGAGGTGCCAAAATGAATTATTATGTATGAAAGAAAATAATTCTGTTAGGCATTGCGCCTCAGATTTGTTGATATACAGCATCTTGAAATAGGGGAACTCAGCAATATTGGTACTCTCTGTGTGAACGTATGAAGATCGACGGCAACTAAGAACGGGTGTGGGTTCATATGACTTCTTGCCAGTACGCCAGCATTTCTTTCCTATACCTTTAAATGTTGCTTATAAATAGGGACATCGTGATATCTTGTCGACACATTGAAAACTGTTGGCCTATTGCATCTTGCAAGACATTTCCTTGTAAGTATATATATATTTAGTTTAACCCTAACTTACCGCACTATATGTTTGGGTCACGCTCTACTAGAAAATGTAAGAAAAATTACTTGGCCTCCACGACGACGACACGGTGACGTGTTTTGTGTTTTCTTCAAAACAAACTGCATGATAAATTAATGAATAATAATCTGAGGTGAAATAAAATAGTTTCTACCTACTTTTCCTCGCAGAAAAGCAGGAATTAAAAAAAATGACTAAAACATAACTTTTCTGGTACCCCCACATGGTCCCCTTTTTGAATTTGCTAATGATCTTTTGTATGGGGAGTTATGCAAATAGATTCAAAATGACCCCATTTTGATAAACTACAAAGTCACGGAGTATAAACTCTCAAGTTTTTGTCGTTCCGGAGATAGAAGCAAAGAATCAACATTGGAGGGTGGGGGCGGAAAGTGCCCCCTCAATCCAGGTGGGGTTAAGCCTGCTTGGATTTTGTTGCCTATAATATCGCGTAAATAAATCCTTTCGATTAAGAAAGCGGAAATCTTCATAGACTTTTGGCTATTGGATGTCGGATCAGACGCCTTTATTTTCCAATAATGTTTGCATATAGTAGTAAGCCATAAGCGATAATTCACCTATGGCAGCTGGCATCTGTTCAACTAAACCATGAATCAAGTCAGTCTGCTAAGGGTAATTATTTAATGAAATTAGAAATTCCCATACCTCGGTAAAATGCTCTCTTACATTTAACAAACTTGCTATTTGTTTTAAATTACGTGTTATGCCTTTTTGAGGACAGTGCTCACAGTCGAACATACTTTTGTGGACGACGGTTGTATAATGAACACATGTATAACAGGGCTATACAACCAAGTTCCTCCACACAGAGTTTCTCAAATTTGACGATCCATATCGCATGCTGATAGAAAATACGAGCGTATCGGTCATTATCTATGGCGTTACGTTTCGTGGCCTTTGTCTATTTCCGCTTAAACCGGGGTTAGGGGTCATATGAACCCATGTTCTTCAATATCCTCATGGTGTTCACATGAACAGACGCAATCAAAGCTTGACTGAGATACATCAATCTCTAGATAACAACTTTACAACGAAAATTATATGGATTAAGAATACTGATCAGCGATACGGATTTGATATTTTTGGAACATCATGCAGTGTTGCACGTGTGATGGATAAGAATTTTCTGATGATTAGTGTCCTTTTTCATACCATTTTCTATTAGAACTAAGGACGGACACTTGTCCCCAGTGGCGAGAAAGATATCCTAGCTGCGTTAGATGATAGGAGCCGAATACTCTTGTCCACTAGACATTCTTAGCCTCCACACTGGCATCATTGAAAACAGTCGACCACTTCTCTCTTGTAGGAAAATAACATGTGCTTATGTATACGATCATTAATTTTATTTGATGCTAATGCTGTTATATGAATAAGGACTAGACGTTTGTAGTGAATATGTAATCGGGCATCAGTAGTTGATCAGACGATCATATATACCACCTATATATGTCATTACTCTATAACCCCTGAACGTTATGGCATTCATCCACTCACTGCTAAACACGCCATTCTCTTGTTACGACATTCTGTCTCCTTGATCAATGCCAGGGATGTTATATATATGCACCGCACATATTAGATGGTTTATAGCCATAGTCTAATAGCTTTAATTAACGTGAGAAAACATACTGCACTTAGCAAGGGCTTCGAATAAGCTTTTTATGCTTTCGGCCACTTTCTCTTCAACTGTGATTGAGACATTGCATTTATGTTGCATGTCGAATGCTTTCAAAGAAACAAAAAGTTATGACTGAAGTCAAATGTCATTGGGAAATTCACGAATCGTTTTTTTCGTTCAAGGACCCGGATGTCGGCTAGCCTTATCATTTTACTGCTGGTTGGCCGTATAACTAAAGAACAGAAAATTTAATAGAACAGATCGATTCCATTTCATCTTTCATTTTTTCTTCCGTCATTTCGGATCGCATTAACGGCGTGTAATGGGAATGAAACACGCGAACTGTTGAGATAAATTTCAAGGCCTAATGGTTTTTCAGCTAAATGGCACAAAGTATAACAAAGTTACATCGGTGACAAAGCCGTTCAATAAAAGCAAGGTGATCAATCAAAAACACTTTATTGACGTTATTTTTATTTTTGTTATACAACCGGACAGTACGATATAGTTGCATACTCTGACATCTCTAGAGTACAATCATCGAGTCCGTCATTCAATATTCAGTCGTCGTCGGTTAATCCAAGAATCTTAATTCATTACCACTAAATAATAAAAAAAAATCATAGTATATATACCACTGAAGTTCGTCGGAAACCATATCAGAACCTGTTTGAATCGTTTGTACAGTTGATTCAATAGATGTGTCAGTCGTTCGTGGAACGGGCGTCATTGTTCGGTTCCACATACAGCGGTTCCAGTATCTTAACCTGTTTTGGAAAGATTTACACCAAAGTTTGATCGATTTTCCAACGTCAGTGTGCACTGACAGATTTCAATGCAGGTCAGATAATTGTTCTTCATCAATCTAAACGGTCGTTGATGAAAACAGGCAAGAAAAATGTTCGATCACTTAAGTATTCCACGGAAAACTGCCAATTTACGGAAAAAACACGCTTGACAGATCAAATCAATATCACGTTAGGAATTTTAAATGGACATTTGAGCTGTTCTCCTCTATTCTCTTCACTTCACACTGATTGTCTTGTGATGTGATGTTCTTATCAGGTTTCTCAAAATTCAACTTTGAATAATTAGATTTTTACTAAGATTGTTTGAGTCAGATCCCCTTCAACCTAATACTATTCTAAATTCTGACGACGTACAAAGGTGTTTTCGTGCAAGAAAATAATGCTAGTGACAGAGGAATTTGTTATTTTAACGACCGTTGTAATTGGATATCGCTATTTTTTTCATGACCCATTTCGTTTTTTAGATTATATTTCAGATTACGCACACACAAAACGTTTGTAGCCATGTTTCACAAACCACACGATGAGTCTGAAGATAGAATTTAAAGTAATGAATGCCAAACAATATGTTTTTATGGATTTCATATATCCCTTTTGTCTTCTCTAATGTAAGGAAATTTATGGGTAATCGTGCTTAGAGAGAATTGTGGATTCCGTGAATCTTAGAGATTGACGTGTGATTATTCATTCCTTTCACTTAATAACAAAACCGTGATGGAGATGCAAGATATGCCCGTTATATCGATTCCTCCTGCTGGAGTTTGTCTGCAGTTTTCAATTGCGATTAAATTGGAATTGGAGTGCATTTGTCTTTGTCCAAAGCTCTTACGCAAGTGTTTAGTGATTCAATAACTACAGACAATGACCGCACGAATAACGCTGAATGACTTATTGGGACCAGAGCACTGGAATTTACAGTTTCATCAAAAGCAACCCATATCTTACATATTTTCATGGTACGAGCATACTTTATATTAGAATCGTGTATTTTGGTCAAATAATCTCAATCCTGCTCGTGATGAGAACATTCCTCAATCCAGAACTAAATTCACGTGGGTCCAATGAGTCGAAAAGTTTGTTCTACTGTGGGACAAAACTTAGCTCCGTTCTGTTTCCCCGTGCTATCCTTTGATTGACCATTTTACCTCATGTAACACTTATGCCTTAGATAAGTTTTAATTTTATATTCTTCGAAAAAATAAAATCTGGGTCATATACCGTTATACTGAATTCCTCAGAAACTATCTCCCTCTAGTATACTCCGTGAAGGATAGTCTACTCGGGGATAAACAGCTGCGACTGATTAATGTAGTAACCCATAATAAACATTGGTGATTGATTGGGAGAAAATCGACAAAAATGAGGTTGTGAAAAAGCTATTGTGCATCCCAGAAAATTATGGGAAAATATATTCATGTTATGCTGATGATGTATAGAGACAGCAATATGTATGTAATAGGCATAAGAAAACGGGTATAAAAGACTGTAATTTACATCGATGAAGCTCCCATGGGGTAATAGACGCATCAAAAATTAGGTTATTAGAATCTAATGTATCTTACTTATTTATTGAATTTGATTTAAAGTCGAGGGAAAATTTTGACGAATATGTGTGTCATTGGTGCTAATACTGTTATATGGAATAGGGAATAGGTCTTTGGATTATGGACGCGGATATTCTCTAATGGACGACGGCTGAATTATGAATAACGGACCAGACGCTTGTAATTGACATTATGTTGATATCCTAATTGTTGATAATTCAATATTGAACGTTCTGGTTGAGGTCGTCCGAAATGAACATCTATAGTAAATTGAGACATTCAGAAGGAAATTCTCTGGTAAATAAGAGTGCCGACTGCCGTAAGAGGTGTAGATTCGTTAACATTTATTAGATTTATAACTGTTTACTATTTTATTTCTTCTATAGCGAAGATTAAATGATCAGCATGTTCAAGAGTACTACATTAGCTATTTAACTTATTCGCCAGTTCATACCGGAACTCGATAGTGGCAGAGAAGGCGATGATCAGGTGTAGATCCAGATTAGTTTCACGAGAAGTGGTCTCGACAATTTCATATCCCCTTTTATGGACGGCTGAATATTGAATGTCGGACCTTACGCCTACGCCTAAAATGCTTGATGAATTGAGCATAACCTTCCGACAAGAGAATTGTAACTTCCATTCTCACAGGAATATGTAGCCATTATGCTGATTTTTGGCATACATAGGGAAGTTTTGACAGAGCAGTACAGTGCAGTTATCAACCTATCAGTACTGGTCAGGAAGGCAATAATATTGGGTGGTTTTGTGCAGTAACTGAGTTGTGCCGAACGGAAATCTTCAGACCAGTACTGTACAGCCAGTAACTGAGTAGCTCAGCGCAGTCAAGGACGAACAATTTCCATTCCAAAACTGATCAGTATCGTACAGTTTCTGAACACGGCGAAAAACCATTCAATTGTTGCCTGCATGGAACTGTACAATAAGTTCGTGTGTTGGTATTGTACTGCTACCGCGGAGTACAGTATGGTCATCAACATTACTGATCAGTGCCCGGATTGCCTGTGTTCCGGAACTGAGTCATAGACGGTGAAATGCATCTAAAAGGATAAGGAGATTGGAGACTCTTGGATAAAATGTGTTAGAGTAATCCTTGCTCGCACATTTCTAATGCGCCTTATTAAAGAACAAAATTGATTGTATTGCTTGCCTCACAAATTATTAAAAACAATCCAATACCTTATGAATAATACCTGATGCTATTGATTACTGTTGCCATCTGCTCATTGTTGCTTGACGTTCCTGTTTGATTTTCGCATTTTCTTTGTAAGAACGATATTCAACCGAAAGATCTGAATTCGTCATACGTTCTTTGTGCCTTACTAACGATGTTTACATGTATTTGTTTCACGCTTGCCAAAAATCGAATGATCACAATATTATTAAAAGTACAGTTATGGATAGCTTAATTTCTGAAATGTTTTATGAGATACAAAGGGTTTTCGTCCCCATCACGATACCAGAGATGACAAGACTATAATTTTCCACTGTCGTTTCGTATTAACACTCGATGAGGACAGGCTAAGTACCTTTAGAGATATATCCGCTGAAGTAAAACTAATTATCTTTCTTTGACGTCCATCCACAGCTGATTGATTTTGGGCGGGGAGGATTACAGACTGTTTGCTTCTGGTCGATAGCGATTATAGGATTCAAAGTTTTGTGATAGGCATGCATTAATTCGGCATTTGGAAGCTTGGTTTCTGTGTATCATACATAATCTGACAAATTTGCAATAGAGCGAATGTCAAAACTTTATCGGTATGATTAAAAGCTTCAGATCCAACATTCAATAGAAAGCCGTCGTCCCGGAAGAAGTTCTGCGTCCACAATCCATTAACCTTTTACAGTGTCAATCAAAATTCAGCCGACGTCCATATAATCCAAATAGCTAATTCATATAAAAGTATTAGCACCGACCTCCAAGCAAGAATAAAATATTTTCAATGATGCCGACAAGACAACTTTTCCCATGACGTCAAACCACTATCACTGATCTGTTTTCTTTTTCCAGCCCATTTTCCAACTTAATATCTTCTGTCAGTGTCAATCGGTCATCCATCATTACGTTTTGGTGTTTTTGAAATCCCCTCCATTTAATTCAAAGTAACATTGAAACTAAATACTAAACACTGTGACTGACGATATTTTGTCGAATGTTGGTTTAAGAAACATATCTCTGGATACTTTGACTTGCTTTACGGATTCTTCAGATCAATATGTGGCTATAGCCTAATGGTGAATCCAGAATATTTAGCCAATGTGTCGTTGCTACAAGAGAGCTAGGAAAAAGCACCTATCTATTTCCCTGAAAATGGGTCTCATATATAGACAACACCATTTTGTAGACAAAATTTGTTGAACACATTGGACGAAGGCGTTTTTGAAGTGTAAATCCTTAGCGGTTTAAGTAATATCGAATCTACCGTATCATCTGCTCTTAACCCTCGTCGCTATAGAGCTGAAACGCGACATTAAATCTAACTCACTCTCTCTCCTGCTTTTAACACTAATGGTCTCCCAGTAGGCGACTTAGTGTCATTTTGTTCAATGCTTATTTAGGAAACTTATCTCTAGCGCTCTATCGAAGATTTCTTAGTCTAAGGTGTCGATCTCTGCAATATTCCTACATTCTTGAATGTCCATCCTACTTTAGACGGTGTATGTAATATTTAAACAAAAGTGGACTGAACCTTTTCTGTGGCTACAGCCTAATAGCAGGTTCAGGACATTAATGCGTATAGGGGGAAAAAAAATAACAAATTTTGATCGATTTTTTTTTTGCTTCAAAGTACATAGCTGATTTAATTTCAGGTCCGATAATGGCATTAAACTGTTTAAGCTGTCGTTGCTACAAAAAAGGGGAAAGTCACTCATCTATATTGCACCGATAATTGGTCATTAAAAGCAATAAAAGCCAGTCGTTAGTGCAATACCGGCCTTTGAGCTTTGGGATTTGTTTTATTTTCACATTGGTTTGGTGCTTTATCAGTTTCCCTGAAGAAAGTGACCACAATGATAGAATATAACAATATCCATATAGCCTGTTTACGTGTCCTTTTCTTTCTGCATAGTCAAGAACTTTGCTTAGAACATTCCTTTGTCCATCTCTGAACCTGTGCGTATTTTTCAGGTGATCACCCCGTGTCGCGTTAGTCTGCCGGCTTAGTGTGTCACAATAGATTTTAAGTGTAAATCCCTAGCGATTTAATTCAAAGTAACATTGAAACCACAGTATCACATGCTTCTAACTTTCGTCGCTATACAAGTGAAATATTGTTGAACGCGATATTAAATCTAATTGTCTCTCTCTCTCCTGTTTTAACCCTAATGGTTTCATGCTAAGCGATTTAGGAAACTTATCTCTGCGTCCTATTGGATTTTTTTTTAATTTTTGCAATTTCCAATATTCATGAATGTCCACCCTACTTGAGGCGGTGTATGTGACATCAATACACAATGGAGTGAACAGTTCTGTGCGGGTGTTTCAGATCAAAGATCTTTGTAGCTAATGGCGGATTCAGAACATTAACGCCTACAGGAAAAAGATTTTACCAATTTTGATTCGTCAAAGTACACAGCTGATTTAATTTCAGGCCCGATAATTGCACTACATGTGTTTATGTTGCCGTTTCTGCAAAAAAAAAAGAGAAAGTCACTCATCTGCATTGCACCGATAATTGGCCATTAACCCCATCTGGCCTGGGCTTTTTGGGACGTATCCTGGCCTGCCGATTTTTTTTTATGCAATTTCTCCACAAAAAGTGTATGATAAATTAGTAAATGTTAATGCTAATGTTAGTTTTTGCCCGCTTTTCATCGCGGAAATGCAGAAAGTATGAAGAAAAAATGTTGGTACCCCACGTGGGCGCCATCTTGAATTTGCCCATGATCTGCTGCTCGGGGGGGTCAAGCAAATAGGCTCAAAAAGACCCCAATATGATAAAGTATAAAGTCACGGAGTTTCGGCTCTCTAATATTTTTCATTCCGGAGATAGCGCAGAACGTTTGGTAGGTGTGGGGGGGGGGGGGCATTTCGACTCCCCCCCCCAGACCAGGTAGGGTTAAAAGCAATAACAGCAAGTCGTTGATACAATATCAGTAAACCTGCGTGTTCGCCAGCTGACGTTAGTCCAATGCTTTCTACCATTTTTCTGGTAAAAATGCAATTACTTCAAAGAAAGTCATATGGATTTAAAAAATTGAAGTAATTTTAGTGAGTCTAAAATCTTTTTTTCTACTTATTTTCATATTTTTGTCGATTATATGGTTGTTCTCTTCTCTAGTGATGTCTGCCATGGAATGAGTTGCGCATTGTAGTGAGAATAAACCAACGGAGGTGCCAAAATGAATTATTATGTATGAAAGAAAATAATTCTGTTAGGCATTGCGCCTCAGATTTCTTGATATACAGCATCTTGAAATAGAGGAACTCAGCAATATTGGTACTCTCTGTGTGAACGTATGAAGATCGACGGCAACTAAGAACGGGTGTGGGTTCATATGATTTCTGTTCAGTAGGCCAGCATTTCTTTCCTATACCTTTAAATGTTGCTTTTAATAGGGGCATCGTGATATCTTGTCGACACATTGAAAACTGTTGGCCTATTGCATCTTACAAGACACTTCCTTGTAATTATATATATATATTTAGGTCAACCCTAACTTACCGCACTATATCTTTGGATCACGCTCTACTAGAAAATGTAAGAAAAAATCCTTGGCCTCCACGATGATGTCACGGTGACGTCATTTTCAAACAAGGCAATTTTTAAAGATTCTTCAGTTATATTTTTGGAATTTTTCAGTTATGTGTTTTCTTCAAAACAAACTGCATGATAAATTAATGAATAATCATCTGAGGTGAAATAAAATAGTTTCTACCTACTTTTCCTCGCAGAAAAGCCAAAAATGACTAAAAGATAACTTTTCGGTACCCCCACATGGTCCCCTTTTTGAATTTGCCAATGATCTTTTGCTTGGGGAGTTATGCAAATAGGTTCAAAATGACCCCATTTTGATAAACTACAAAGTCACGGAGTATAAACTCTCAAGTGTTTGTCGTTCCGGAGATAGAAGCAAATAATCAACATTGGGGGGTGGGGGCGGAAAGTACCCCCTCAATCCAGGTGGGGTTAAGCCTGCTTGGATTTTGTTGCCTATAATATCGTGTAAATAAGTCCTTTCGATTAAGAAAGCGGAATTCTTCATAGACTTTTGGCTATTGGATGTCGGATCTGACGCCCATATTTTCCAATAATGTTTACATATAGTAGTAAGCCATAAGCGATAAGTCACCTATGGCAGCTGGCATCGGTTCAACTAAACCGTGAGTCAAGTCAATCTGCTAAGGGTATATTTGTTTTCAATTTCGTGTTATGCCTCTTTGAATATAGTGTTGACAGTCGAACATTTTTTTGTGAACGACGGGTGTGTAATGAATGTATGATGTATAACAGGGCTATACCACCAAGCGCCTCCACTCAAAGTTTCTCAAATTTGACGATATATATCGCATGCTGATAGCAAATACGAGCGTAGCCGTCATTATCTACGGCGCTACGTTTCGTGACCTTTGACTAATTCCGCTTAACCCGCGGTTATGGGCCATGTGAACCCACGCACTTCAGTATCCTCATGGTGTTCATATGAACAGACACAATCAAAGCTTGACTGAGATACATCATTCTCTAGATAACAACTTTACAACAAAAATTATATGGATTAAGAATACTGATCAGCGATACGAATTTGATATTTTTGGAACATCATGAGGTGTTGCCGGCATCATTGAAAACAGTGGACCACTTTTCTCGTATAGCAAAATAGTCTGTGCTTATGTATACGATCATTAATTTTATTTGGTGCTAATGCTGTTATATGAATAAGGACTAGACGCCTGTAATGAATATGTAATCGGGCACCAATAGTTAATCAGACGATCACATATTCCTGAAATACTTCCAACTATGCTATGGCATTCACCCACTCACTGCTAAACACGCCATTCTTTTGTTACGACATTCTGTCTCCTTGATAAATACCATCGATGTTATATATATGAACCGCGCATATTAGATAGTTTATATCCATAGTCTAATAGCTTTAATTAACGTGGGAAAACATACTGTATTCAGCAAGCGCTTCGAGTAAGCTTTTTGTGCTTTCGGCCACGTTCTCTCCAACTGTGATTGAGACAGTGTCTTTATGTTGCATGTCGGTTGCTTTCAAAGAAACAAAATTAACATGTCATTGGGAAATTCACGAATCGCTTTTTTCCCCTTCAAGAACCCGGATGTTGTTTAGCTTCATCATTTTACTACTGGATGGCAGTATAAGTAAAGAACAGAAAATTTAATAGAATAAATCAATTCCATTCCATCTTTCATTTTTTCTTCCGTCATTTCGGATCACATGAACGGTGTGTAATTGGAATGAAACACGCGAACAGTTGAGATAAATGACAAGGCCTAATGGTTTTTCAGTCAAATGGCACAACATATAACAAAGTTACATGGGTGACAAAGCCGTTCAATAAAAGCAAGGTGATCAATCAAAAACACTTAATGGTGTATCTTATTTTATGGCGTTATTTTGATTTCAGTTATACAACCGGAAAATATGATATAGCTGCATAACCTGGCATCTCATGGTATATTAATATTCCTTCTGAGTCATTTGTGAAACATTTCTCAATAGTTACTCAGGTACAAGCATCTAGTCCGTCATTCAATATTCTGCCGTCGTCCATTAAAATACATCTGCGTCCATACTCCAAGGATCTAATTCATTTGCACCAAATTAAAAAAAAAAGTAATCATAGTTCTAGATTTAACCAAAGTTTGATCGATTTTCCAGCGTCAGTGTGCACTGACAGATTTCAATGCAGGTCAGATAATTGTTCTTCATCAATCTAAAATGTCGTTGATGAAAACAGAGAAGAAAAATGTTCTGTGACTTGAGTATTCCACGGAAAAGTGCCAATTTACTGAAAAACCATGCTTGACAGATCAATCAATATCATGTTAGGAATTTTAAATAGGCATTTGGGCTGTTGCCCCTCCATTCTTTTCACTTCACACTGGCTGTCTTGTGATGTGATGCTTTTATCAGGGTTATCAGAATTCAACTTAAAATAAGTTGGTATTTACCAAGATTGTTTGAGTCAGATCCCCTTCGCCCTAATATTATTTCGGAGTCAATCCCTGACCCTGAAATTCTAACGACGTACGACGGAGTCCTTGTGCAAGGAAACTATAGTGACAACGGAAGATGGAATCTGGTATTTTAAGAACGCTTTTAAGCTACTGTAACGGTATGTCGCTAATTTTATGGACCACTTCGTTTTTGACTATATTTCAGATTACGCACTCGCAAAATGTTGAAGCCATGTTTCACAGACCACACGATGAGTCCGAAGATAGAATGTAAATTTATGAATGCCAGACAATATGTATAGATGGAGATATCGCTGCTTAATCAAAGATTTCGAATACCCTTTTGTCTTCTCTAATGTATGGAAATTTGTGGGAAATAGTGCTTAGAGAGAAAGCGTCACTTCTGCATTTTATTAGTTCATTTTACATACTTCGTTATGTTTTCTGCTTTATGGATTCAGTGAATCTTAACCCTACCTGGCCTGGGGGGGGAGGCAAAATGGCCCCCCTACCAAACTTTCTGCGCTATCTCCGGAACGACAAAAAATGATGCGCTGAAACTCCGTGACTTTATAGCTCATCATATTGGGGTCATTTTGAGCCCATTTGCATGACCCCCCGAGGAGAGAATCATGGGTAAATTCAAGATGGCGGCCATGTGGGGTCCCAGAAAAGTGATGTTTTTGTCATATTTCTTCAAAATTTCTGTTTTTCGACGATGAAAAGTGTGCAAAAACTATTTTATTTCACATCACATTAATATTTACTAATTTACCATGCTATTTTTGCGGAGAAATTGCATAAATAAAAAATTCGGAAAATCTGACCGAAAAATCGACCAAAAATGACGTTTTTGAAAACGACGTCACCGTGACGTCATCAAGGCGGCCATCTTGGATTCTTTTTACATTTTTCTGGTAGAGCTGGACCCAAGGGTATAGTGTGGTAAGTTTCAGTCCCCTGGCTCAAGGGGTAAGAAAAACAATTAGGGGGGGACCATTTCGGCCCCCCCCCCCCCCCCCCCCAGGCCACGACAGGTCCCAAAAAGCCCAGGCCAGATAGGGTTAAAGAGCGACGTGTGGCCATTTATCATTTATTTCTTTCACATAATAATAAAACCATGATGGATATGCAAGATGTGTCGGTCTATCGATTCCTCCTGCTGGTGATTGTCTGCAGTTTTCATTTGCGATTAAATTGGGTTGGAATTGGAAGGCATTTGTCTTTGTCCAAAGCTATTACGCAAGGGTTTTATGATTCAATGGCTATAGACACTGGCCGCATAAATAACGCCTAAAGAATTATTGGAATCAAAGCAGTGAAATTTACAGTTCCGTAGAAAGCAATCCATATCTTACATATTTTCATGGTTCGTGTATACTTTATATTAGAATCCTGTATTTTGGTCAAATAATCTCAATCCTGCTCGGGAAGGAAACTTTCCTCAGTCAAGAACTAAATCCACGTTGCCTCCAACGAGACGAAACGTTTGCTTTACTGTGGGATAAAACTTAGCTTCGTTCTGTTTCCACTTTTACGTCATGTAACACTTAAGATTGGCGGAATCTATGCTTTAGATAAGATTTAATGTAATATTCCTGCAAAAAATGTACTCATGGTCGTATGCCTTTAGACTAAATTCCTCAGAAGCTGTCTCCATCTCGCGTACTCCGTGATGGATAGCCTACTTGGGGATAAACAGCAACAATTGATTAAAATTGTAGTAACCCAAATAATAAACATGGATGATTGATAGGGAGAAAATTGACAAAAATGAGATTGAGAAGACGGCATTGAACTTTTCAGAAAATTATGGATAGAGAAAGCAATATGTATGCATTTTTTTTGATCCCCGCGTGGTACAAGACGCATCAAAATCAGGCTATTAAAAGCTAATGTATCTTATTTATTAGCTGAATTTGATTTAATGAAGAGAGAATTTTTAATGATTATGTCCGTCATTGACATTATGTTGATCTCTCAATTGATGAGAGGTGTGAATCCTACCATCGGAAACTAAACATGTGTGTCGATATAGTTACTTGAGACATTCAGTAGGAAATTGTCGGGTCAGTAAGAAAACGACTGCGATTAACGATTCGTTAACATTTTCTTAGAAACTATATATTTCTCTATAACTTATATAGCGAAGATACAATGATCAAGATATTCAAGATTACTCATGCCCTTAGCCTATATTAGGCAGTTAACTTAATAGCCAGTTCATGCCGACGCACGATAATGACACAGAAGGCGATGATCAGATGTAGATTCGAATTATTTTTCACAAGAAGTAGTCTCGATAATTCCATATCCCCATCTCAAATATGAAACCATATCTTATATAATAATATAGAGGATACGACGTTAACATGTGCGTATATTTCCCATTATTTCGATCCTCTGTCAGTTTACACACTAACCCTACAGGTTCAGTTTCACATGACAAAAGCATTTGCAGCAATCCCTCCAGTCGAGAAGTTTTCCTACTATCCCAAGAGGGTTGTCAGCCGTCGGCAGTTATTCTTCGCAAATGTTCTGCACTGTTAGAAAAATGTGTGGTACAGACGTAACTAGACATATTTCTTGTGTTCAAATATGCGCTCGGCCACTCCTTCGTGGTAATGCTGACGACATAGTTATGGCCAGTGACATGTCTGTCTGGTAGGAAAATTTTTCTCACGAACAGATCTTTGAATTATTCATGCGACGACTGACTATTGAATGTCGTATCTTACACCTATATCATAACATGTTTAATCAAGTTATCATATCCTTCCGACAAGGGAATTGTAACTTCGACTGCTAACTAACTTCATCACTATCTGCTTGCAATTGGCACCTATTAGTAACTTAAATGTGCGGTTCATCTACTGCTCAGTATGGCAGGAGAATTTCTCAGGGCCCTTTCTGAGCAGAAATTTGTAGTTACAGTACATTACAGATCAGCCACAGGTTTTCCCCGGTTTCCCAGAAGTGACGTCATACACTGTGCGTTTCATCTTGAAGAATAACGGGACTATAGACTAGAACTCGTGGATAACAGAAATAATAAAATAAATCATTAAACATCAGAATTGCTCGTATCATAGCATACACAAAGTGTTTTAGAAAATCAACCAAATACCTCATCAATATTACCTAATGCGATCGATTACTGTGGCCATCTACACATTATTTGCTTGACGTTCCTGTTTGAATTCGCATTTTCTTTGTTAGAACGCAGCCCAGGCCAGATGTCCATCCTAAAGATGTGAATTCGTCATACCTTGTTCGCGCCTTACTAACGATTTTTATTTGTTTCACGCTTTCCAGAAATCGAAAGATCACAATATTGTTAAAAGTACAGTTATGGATAGCTTAATTTCTGAAAAGTTTTATGTGATACAAAGGGCTTTCGTCCTCATCATCATACCGGAGATGACAACGCTATAATTTCCCACTGTCGTTTCGTATTAACACTCGATGAGGACAGGCTATGTACCTTTAGAGCCATCAGACTGATATATCCGCTGAAGTAAAACTAATTATCTTTCTTTGACGTCCATCCACATCTGATTGATTTTGGGCGGGGAGGATTACAGACTGTTTGCTTCTGGTCGATAGCGATTATAGGATTCACAATTTGTGATAGGCATGCATTAATTCGGCATTTGGAAGCTTGGTTTCTGTGTATAATATATAAGCTGACAAATTTGCAATAGAGCGAATGTCAAAATTTTATCGGTATGAATAAAACTTCAGATCCAACATTCAATAGAAAACCGTCGTCCCGGAAGAAGTTCTGCCTCGACAATCAACCTGTTAGATCGTCATTCAATATTAAGTCGTCGTCCTTATAATCCAAATAGCGAATTCATAGAACAGTATTAGCACAGATCTCCGAGCGGGAATAAAATAAAAATTTTCAACGATGCCGTCAAGATAGAATGTTTTTCCATGACGTCAAATCTCTATCACTGATCTGCTTTCTTTTTCCAACCCAATTTCCAACTCAATGTCTTCTGCCAGTGTCAATCGCTCATCCATCACTACGTTTTGGTGTTTTTGAAATCTCCTCAATGTAACATTAAAACTAAACACTAAACACTGTGACTGACGACATTTTGTCGAATGTTGGTTTACGAAACATATCTCTGGCTAACTTGACTTCCTGTACGGATTCTTTGCAGCAATATGTGCGTGGCTATAGCCTAATGGCAATTCCAGAATATTTAACCAATGTGTCGCTGGTACAAAAGAGCAAGGAAAAATCACCTAACTATTTCTCTGAAAATTGGCCATGAAAAACGCATCAGATACAAAAGAGGCCTTCAAGTTGTGATAGGTCTCTCTCGACCTATCGCATCTGAACACCTTCGATGAATTTGGGACGCACGGTCTTTTTTGTAGACAAATTTTAAACATTAAACGAAGGCTTTTCGATATAATGCTAACAAAAACGTGATTCGAGAGCTCCAGATTTAATTTGACTATTTTAGCTTTGGGTACCGATCTTTCATCTGATTATTCATTTGCGTTTGCATTTTTACATTCGTGTTTTTTGTATCAGTATGAAGATGTATTTATTATGTATTTTTCATGTGAACATCCGCGTGTCACGTTTGTGTTTTGCATTAGTGCGTTACGATAGATTTTAAGAGTAAATCCCTAGCGGTTTAATTCAAAGTAACATTGAAACTACCGTATCATCTACTTTTAACCCTCGTCACTATATAGCTGAAATATTGCTGAACGCGACATTAAATCTAATTTTCTCTATCTCCTACTTGTAACACTAATGGTTTCTCAATAGACGATTTGGTGCTATTTTTCGAATGCTGATATAGGAAGCATATCTCTAACGATCTGTCAGAAATTCCTTAGTCTAAGGGGTCGATCTCAGCAATTTCGTACATTCATGTCAATCCTTCTTGGGGCGGTGTATGTAATAACTTCAAAAAAGTGAAGTGAGATCGCTTCTGTATGGGTGTTTCAGATCCAAAATCTTTGTGGTTACAACCTAATAGCGAATTCCGAACATTAACGCCTATAGGGAAAGATTTTTTACCAATTTTGATTGATCTATTTGCGTCAAAGTACATAGCTGATTTAATTATAGGTCCGATAATGGCACTGTATCTGTTTTAGGTGTCGTTGCTACAAAAAATGGGAAAGTCACTCAACTATATTGCACCGATAATTGATCGTTAAACGCAGTAAAAGCAAGTCGTTAGTGCAATACCGGCCTTAGAGTTATGGGATTTTCTTTACTTCCACATTGGCCTGATTCTTTATAATCAGTTTCCCTGAATATAACAATATCCATAGCATGTTTCTCTTCTCTAGTGCATAGTCAGAAAAGTGACGATGGCCCATCGCCACTTATCGCTGACGAAACACTGTCGTCGCCATCTAGTGGTGAGCACAAATGGCGAGGAGATCATTTCATCGCCATTTATTGGTGAAGGGGCCTGGTCATCACCTATAAATGGCGACGAGCAATGAGTGAAGATTTCAGGTCATCACCATTTTTTAGCGATGGGGTCTGGTCATCATCAATAAATGGCAATGAGGTCATCGTCAGTACATGGCGATGAGGTCATCGCCAGTAAATGGCGATGGTCATCACCAATAAATGGCGATGGTCATCCCCATATGGTGGTGACTTTAACTCATAACCACGAGTTGCGCATTGTAGTGGGAATCAACAAAAGGAGGTTTCATAATGAATTATTATGTATAAAAAATATTGTTAGATATTAGCCCTCAGAGTTCTTGATGAACATCATCCTGAAGTAGTGGAATTGTGCAAAATAGTCGATTTGATAGACATTGTGTGTAAACACAGGAAGATCTGCGGTAACCAAGATGAGTTGAAAACAAAACCCTTGTCCTTTGAATCGGTAGTTTCATGGATCTTCATATAATATTATTTTGTCACAGGATATGATTAGCACCAAACTCGGTAAAATTCAAACCGATCATCGTCTCGGGGTAGTTGTTCTTAATTCAAAGAAATTTTGAGGTCGATTTCTGGATAATGGTATTTAGTCAGTGTGACTGTTAAGGATGTCCGCTGGTGGTAAATCAAAGTAATTAACTTTTTGAATAATGGGTGTTGTTGTGTAATATGAGAAAAACAAAGAAAAAATATAGGTTGATGTGCATTTTTTAGCTGTAGGCAACGTTAAGTGGACTGACCCATGCTCAATTTGATAACCCAGAAAATATAGGGAATAGCCCTAGTTTTGAAGCATATTCATGAAATATTTATATAAATATTATTTATCTTTTTCTTATATTCTAACTGTTTGCAGATAATCACAAATGTCTATCAAAATTTATCAAATTGGATGGAAGTTGCTGTGCAAAATTCTCGACTAGAAGGCTTTTAAAGGAAATCCCTATCTCTTAACCTAGGAAAGGGAGATAACCCAATAGGAAAAACAGGCAAAATGGCTGCCAAAACCAAAAACCACCAGCGGCCATCCTTGAATACAAACACCATGATGATGATTATACGATGTTGAGCGGAATAGACATAAGCTACGAAGCCCTTGATATTGAGACCATCCACGACACAATCGTATCTTGTTATCAATGTTTGGTATTTGTTCACCAAATTTGTAAATCCATAATTGTGTTTTAGCTTTGAAAATGTTGGAAATATCTCCAACGAAACTTAAAAGCAATAAAGACGTTATCCATAGAATAGCCTTGTGTTATAATTGGTTAACCTTGCCAAATCATTATCTGAAACAGTGTTTTGTGACGTTGATTGAAATCATCACATTTTTCACATAATTTCAAGCGTCTGGTCCGTCATTCATAATTTAGCCGTCGTTCATTAAAGAATATCCGCGTCCATAATCCAAGAACCTATTCCATATTCCATATAACAGTATTAGCACTAAATTAAAAAAGACAATCATGCTATACATAAACATAGGCTAGTTTCCTGCAAGAGAGAAGCGGTCAAGATTTTTCAATGATGCCGGCAAGACATCATGATGTTCCAAAAATATCAAATTCGTATCGCTGATCAGTATTCTTAATCCAAAATATTCGTTGTAAAGTCGTCATCTAGAGAATGATGTATCTCAGTCACGCTTTGATTGTGACTGTTCATATGAACATCATAAGGATCTTGAAGTACATGGGTTCATATGGCCCCTAGCCCCGGGTCAAGCGGAATTAGACATGATCTAGCAAATGCTGTACAAGGCATGTGCACGCCAAGCAGAATCTTCTGCAATCTTCTCTCCCTGTCATGTCGTATTGAGTTACATTCTCAGGATAAGTGCATTTGGAGGCATCAGATGGATATATCCACTGATTCTAGAACCTCTTATTCTACCATGTCGTTCAATCATAAGTTATTGAGCACAGCAATATTGTGTACATCTTTATATTCCTGATAGTTGCGGTTATAATATATAGTTTGGTGCTAAGCATCTCTAAAATTCCTGCCTGTATATAATAGACTTTGGCGAAAGTTTGAATTTTGCGTGAAATAGTCCCTTACACAAAAATCTTATAGGATCCTATAAGATAAAATCGTATAGGATCCTATAAGATTTTGGCCCAAAATCCTATAAGATTTTTTAATAGGATCCTATAAGATTAAAATCCTGTAAGATTGAAATCCTATAGGATTTTTTAATAGGATCCTATAAGATATTTTTTAATAGGATCTTATAAGATTAAAATCCTATAAGATTGAAATCCTATAGGATTTTTTAATAGGATAAAAATCTTACAGGATTTTTTAGTAGGATCCTATAGAATTTAGTTATGGAATGGATTCTGAGAAATCTACAGGATATAAAGTTTATATAAGAATATTTGGATGAGTGATATAGGTCATCTTTTATAGTAACTTCACGAAATACAAAATACCCCTGTACTGTAAAATAGTAAATACATCAGAAAATGTTTTAGCTTAAACATTGCTTGTTTTGGATGTAACACAGCTATGTTAAAGATAATCTGGTAAATAACTAACGCATAGAAAGAAGAAGAACAAACAAATACATATAATAAATATTTTCTTTATTATGTACATGTGCACTTGAGATATAAACGGAGGAACATATGAGGGCATCATAATCTCTCCATCAGGTTTCTGTATAATTTCTGCTCGCCATTGAGTTTCGACTTCATTGCTTCCCGAATGGCCTTCTCGGAACTGGGAAATTTCTTCAGGCAGTAGTCTGTAAGAGAATGAAATAATTTGCAGTTAGCCACTGAATATCAATATATTCAATCACAACATTTCAAACTATAAGCTATCAAAAACATGGTCATTGACCTTGGGATTAATTATCAGATCTTTGTTTTTACCTTGGATGGCTTTGATCTTTTCTTGGTCAATTGCAGGCTTAGCCTTTACCTCTCTTGTGGCATTGGGTTTCATCCCTGTCAAAGCATGGGAGGTCATTTCATTCCTCGTGAACAATGCACTCATTAGGTCCATGGTCATCTTTCTCGGATCACTCCGGTTGATTTTATGAAACCGTGTCCGAACAATGCGCACATTGCCAGATAAAACCACCTAGAATAAAACAATAACAATAAACCTTATATTATGAGTGGGTGACAAATGATATAACTTCAGGACTAAAAATGGTGTGTCTTGTTGCCATCAGTGATGAATATTTAAATGTCTTGTTCATTACAGGTTTATCTCTTAAATGAAATCAGTTTACAGCTAATCCCAGATTTTGATCATCTAATGTCACCATGAAGAGTGACAATTATAACAAAAAAGCAAAGAATGAGGCATACAAGTAACTCTGAAATGCGACAGAAATAGGAAACCCTGATTGCCTTGATATATTATTTGGCTACTACTACTGTGTTTTATCATGGTTTGAATAAAAAAACACGAAATAGACCAATATTATTTTTCATCAATATGATAACTTACATGATCAAGTTCTGGGGAGGAAACAGCTAATCGGGGAGATGACCGGTCAGTGTTAGTGGGGTGATGAACTCTGGGTGGAGTGGAGACAGCAGACTGGAAAGATGACTGGGCAGTGGGGCGCTCAACATGGTCTGGTACAAAGGATGTTGATGGCCTCGGACTAGTAGGCGCCGCTAATCTGCTGTCCTGTTGTGGAGTGGCGGCAGTCTGTTCTGATGGAACAGCAGCTCTCGACGAACAGTGGTCGCAGCATCTAGGTCCTTCTGCCATACGTGTGACCATCTCTGTCAGTTTTAAAACCATTTCTGGCAAACCTGAGAAAATTGAAAAAAAGTATTTGGGTCACGTAACTATGTTAATGAAACGTTGTAGCTTATTTACGCAACGATATTCAACGGAGACCCAAAGAACCAGGTCATGAAATAGCAATGACAATCTTATGATTAAATGGTTCATTCAAACATCAGTTATTAAAATGTCTCAATTAGCCATCATGTTTATCAGTGAACTGTGATCTTACCTCGTAGCTTATTGACTGTATCATGAAGCTCTCTAATGTCTGAACGGAGCTGCGTATTTTCCCTCTGGATAGTTTGCATGGTCTCTGCTAACCTGTCCATGTCAGAAGCCTGAGAAAACAAATAATATTCTATGCTGAAAACTCAATCAACATGGAACAATCATATTTTAGAAACAATAATGTGTTGTAGATCACTGGATCATAAATAAATGTAGTGATGACATGTCATTGCAGGCTATCGAAAAATGAAATGTAAACAAAATTAAATTAGAACAATAAAAGAGGCATCAACTTTGTAAGGTATCATTCGGGGCAACCAAGATGAACAAAAGGAAAGTTGATATGATTTTTTTTTTCATTTTTGACTCCGAACAAGATACATGAGTTTTCCAAGATTGATATTAAAGTGTACGAGAGTTCATTTTTCAGAAATTTTTGTAATCAACGGATGGACATACGGACAAAATAAAAGACATACAGCATTCTGGAGGTAGTAGGCATTAGACTTACAGCTAGAATGGCATGCCGATCAGGTGTCCCAAGTGACCGTGGTTGGGTTGCGAAATGTCATTGCCAATATCATCATCGTCATCGTCATCATGGTCATCAATTACGCCATTGACAAATTTAGCCTATGATGAAATATAAATAGAACATATAATCAACTTGGCAAGTGATGAATTTAAAAATCCATGAATAGAGTGAAAATTTCAGCACAATGATCAGTACTAGAGTGTCAATTTTATTTCTTAGCAATAAGAATACTTCAAAAATTCAATCCAAATTATTTTTCTAAATAATGAAGTTTAACTTTAATTAACTGTCGCATAAATTAGCCACATTCTTAGTCAGTTAATACCTTTGTATGATTGGTCTGTCCCAGGATGTAATCCAACCTTTGCTGGAACCCACCCGTCTGGATTATAGACTTCTTTGCCTGTTGCAAAAAAATACATGCATATAATTAAAACCTGATCAGTTGTACATGTATATATGGTTCCGTATGATATGCATTCCAGTTCTTCTTTCTTTTAATACACTCAGAAAAATTGAATAGGTTGATCACCATCAAGATGAAGAATGGAATACATCTGTACGATTTACAAAAGATGTCTGTTATCCTTTCTTTAGTACTCCATGATATACAACAAGGGAGATAAACAGGTTGTGTGGCATTCTAACCAATATCAACAATGAAGATATCAATCATACCTTAGGTGTGCTTAGTAAAGTTTCCGTCAGTCGAGTGGCTGCTTGAAGCGAGCCGAGTTCCCTGCGCTTCTTTGTAGCCGCTGCATGCTGGAATATGGAAGTATACGATGTAAGAAATCATCAGAACTGAAGTGAAACAATCATGTGAAACCATGATTTCCTATCAACGAAATAGTATACTGTATATAGTTCAAACTTTTTCACCAGTCTGGCATTAATATTGACAAACAAAATATCCCAAAGTTATATATAACTGACGATTAGAAAGCATCCAAATATTACATATACATATATATATGGAATATTTTCATGATAGATATATTTTTATAATTTATCTTCGTTAATTTCTGGTTCAAGTATTTCTTTTCAAATGAAAACTAAAACATACAATTTAACTTATATGAAATATCTACACTTCGATATATTGATACCTTATATGTTTCAGCCAAAGATATTACCACTATCCAAACTGGAGATAGTATCTCAATATCGCGTGGGTCTACAAAGGTTAGCTATTAAGACTAATATGAACAATACTAACCACAGGCGAGTCATTCTCTTTTTCTTCATCATCTGAGGTCTCCAGCCGCCGCGTTCTTTTTCGCTTTTCTCTGCCCAACTGTGATGACGGGGTTATGATCAGTGGTTTCTTTCGGATGTGTATCTCGCACAACTTCCTCAACTGTAGTGGGTCATCTGTAAAAGCAAGGAAAAATAAAATTAGAAATGGGCAAATAGCTATGTGTTTACAGTTCGACCAATTCAAAAGCATTAGAAATATATTTCATTCCAGTACTGAAATATTGACTTCAGGTTATAACATGTGGTTTATCAGTCAATGCAAAAAGTAGGTTGGTTGAAAAAGTCACTTACATATTATCTTAGCACATGGATAAATGGGTATGGATTAACACTGTTATTCAGGGAGCAGGGTCCCCCATAATACATCGCATTGGACAGGATCCGGTCCAGTTTACAAGACGAGAAATATGTAATACTACTTCGACACATTTTTGCTCTGAAAATATTAACCATGCAGTGTGCAAACACATGAAAATATTAACGAACGCCGACTGCAAGGGTGTTGAAAATTGGGATCTTCATAACCCAGAACCAGAACCTGTCCCCTGATCATGCTGATAGCTAAACGTTTGTAACTCCTGCTCCCTGAATACAAGAACAACGATGTTGTTGTTGTAAATAACACTCTACGAGAATGTATTTTGTCATTCTTTTCTTATTTTGCGAGATTATGCCATTCTTACCTTTAAAGCTCACAATACACACCACTGGTACATTTGGCCTACCCGGAACTGGGCAAAGCTGTGTTGTAAGCGTATTTGTATTCTTTCACCAGAATCCACAGTGAAGCTGTGAACATAATAAACATCATTGATAAACTGTTCATTATGGTGTGGTGAGGAGAGATGCAATTTGACAGGACAGGAAGCTCAGACTGTGAAACTGACAGTATGAAATGAAAGCCAGGACTTGAAAGAATCACAAATTACTGTTATCAATTCATTCATATGTTATGTCAAGTTTTTCAAGTAAACATCGGAAATGGCTTGTCTATTGAATCTGAGGAAGTAGGCTTGTGTCTACGAAAGCTCGTGTTGAAATAAACTAGTTAGTCTCAAAGGTGCTACCTTTTGTTTATTTGTCTATTGAAGGTAGATGTTCACAAATATACCAGTTCAGGAAATGACACATTGAGATTGTAAAAACATCCCCTTCAGGTTTCTTACAATGAACTATGCAGGAGTCTCCCAGCATGGTTAATCCCTTACACAACAGACCACTAAGAGAAACTGATCTATTCTTGTGAGGTTCACAGGTTATTTCAATTAACAAAATATACATGTCTGTTCAGCAATTGAAAACATCATAATAAATACAATTCTCTGCAATTAAAATATCTGGGTTTTTTTTTATATTAGTTCAGATGGATTTCATTTAAAGTGGAAATCTGTATTTTCTAATAAGATCAATCATTGCTATGGGTGAAATTTTATGTTCGCTTATTTCTGAAATTGGCAATTATCCCAAGGTCAAGCTCAGAGCCACAACAGTAGAGCCTACCACAATTTTATTTATGATATACTGTTTTAGATATGTGATGTTCAATAATACTGCAAACTGACATTCTCTACGTAAAAGCAATTGATATACAAAAGTAATATATTATATCTGTTGTCAATATATTCGACATTTATATATTTTCATTTTCAAATTTGTTTATGTTCACTTGATCAAGGCTCCCGGCAAAAGGCCAAAAGCTCATGCATTAAATTGCATTTATGTGGAGACACCCAGACTTTGTAGTCATTTATCAATGAGCGTTCAAAGTTGGTAAGGTTAGACAGCATTTTATATCTAAGGTTAATTACACTGGGCTTAATAAAATCAGTAAATCAATAAAACTATATGCCTAACTATCCTACCCATAGATTAGAGAAGACGAGAAAATCAACCAACAAGCCACCTTTCCTTCGTAAACCGGTGAGATAAATCAATCTTTTCAAGGAAGTATAATGTTTTGGTTGTTTACAGTGTAATATACAAACCTGACAAAGTGATTTATATAACTAAATATATCTTAAACTATTCCAAAATATTCCAGACTTAACAAATGGAGCACTATTACAGCTTGCAGATAAAAAACATTAGGCCCTATCCACCCTACTGAATCGACAAGTAAGTTTATAGGTGAAAACCGCCGGTCACGTGTCAAATCACAGTCAATGGTAGGTTTTTCGGTGCTTTCGTTATCAAGCGTGGGCGTGTGTCTGACCAGACGACAGTGACCACAGCCGAAAATGAACGATTTTCAGCATATCGATGACAGGTATGGTTACTGGTGTCCAGTCATTTTTTGAAGGAGAGATATCGTACTACATTGTCACCAAATGTAGGGTTATTACTATTTCAAGTTAACAAAAATTGTAAACATTTTTGCGGCGAGAGGTGTTTTTAGGTGTTAGTAGACAGTCCATGGTAGGTATTAGCATCGAATTATAGTGTGAGGAAATGAGCACAAAATGAACACATGGGAACTTACTACCTGCCTCATGTATCACTGACTCATTCATCTCTCGATTCCTTCCACTTGTGTGTGTTTAAGAGGAATATGAACCATTAATAGTTTATTCTCTGTCTGTCTGATATTACGACAGTCCATGGTATCATCATCGGACCGATCGACAGTCCATGGTAGGTCAACATGCACTTGTGAATGATGCACAGAGAGCCCATCGTCTGATCCAATGAATTTGACAAATGGACTGTTGCCAAGACAAATGGTAGCTACCATGGACTGTCGACATATCTGATATATAATCATATGTTGCCTCATTATAACATTGCAGCTGTTATGCGGTATGTCTCACAGTAAAACACTGCTGTAGTAAATACGACACTGACACTGTAGTAAACTGTAGAAACTACAAATTACCACAAAATACTACACTTGAGTTAAAAAAACGGATCTCAGCTGGTTTCCGTTAGCACTGTGGTGTCTTCTAGGCCTCCAACCGGCATGTGGACTCATTGGATCACCGGTATATTCGATTTCTTTATAAAACATTGCATGATGATTTATGTGCTTATCTATCATGGGAATAAATAATACTTTCCTAATAATAAAATGTATTTATTGGTTAGTTGTCATATGCATGTAAGCATTCCATTCTTGAACTTTAGTTATATGTTGCAATGTAGACGGCAATCATTTTTTTCCTTTTGAACAATTTTAGCCTAGATTTATTGGTGTATTATCATCATGTACATGTATGTGTGTTGTTGGTCAACTCGTACGTTCGTTAATGTAATGAGCTTTTACCAGTGTAGCTTCGTATATATATAATTACCGTACAGTATCACATTTAAGATCTTTATTGAATATACTAAAACTGAAAACAATCAGTGGATAATTTTAGAATTCGATGTTTCATCAAATTGTGTTACCACACGCCGGTTCTGATACACCAGCGAACAATTTCATTTCAAAACCAAATGCAACTCGGCAATTCACGGATCTGTCCTGATTAAGCAAAAATGCATTTTATATATATTTGTCTTGACTGAAGACCGCATAAACATCACTCTCTAAAAATGTTAAATTGGTTTTTCCCAAGAAGAGTGGAAATTGATCCCACTCAAGTTGAATGAAGTCCAGTATCAAGTTGGGTGGATTTTGCTTAAGTCAATAAATCGCTGAAGTGGTGGGCAAAATAATGTTCGGGTGAAATTACATTCAATTACTTCAGTGAAACGCACTTAACTTGTGTGAAATAATTCACTGAAATACTTGAGCGGGATCAATTTCCATTCTTCTTAATATCATTAATACAATTGATCCTATGGAGTGTCATATTAAATCCAATAGGATTATTATATTTCTATTCTATTAAATCCAATAGGATTTTTCAGAATCTTATAGGATTTTGTTTAGAATCTTAAAAGACTTTTCAGAATCTTATAGGATTTTTTTTAATCTTATAGGATTTCTTAGAATCTTTTAGAATTTTCTCAGAATCTTATAGGATTTTTCAGAATCTTATAGGATTTTTTAGAATCTTATAGGATTTCTCAGAATCTTATAGGATTTTTCAGAATCTTATAGGATCCTATATAGGATTTTTTTTAATCTTATAGGATTTCTTAGAATCTTTTAGGATTTTCTCAGAATCTTATAGGATTTTTCAGAATCTTATAGGATTTTTTAGAATCTTATAGGATTTCTCAGAATCTTATAGGATTTTTCAGAATCTTATAGGATCCTATAAGATTTTTTTTGTAAGGGGTGGAATTTACAATACAGTCCTTCATTCCGTTTTCCAGATTTTGGGAATGTAAGACACCTTTTCTTTTGTGTTTTTCTAGTTCAATTGCTTAGCGTTCAATCACTTCCTATCTATCGCCCAGGGTGGTATACATGTATTTGGTATTATTGATCCGTGTGTGGGTTCTGGGCAAAGGATAACATCGTGAACAATGTCGAATCTTTCAATGAATATTCCGAACACTGTATATATTTCTGTGGCAATCCAGTCAAAAGAAGCAATTATTTTATTTCAGATAGCCTCTATTGTGATGGTTATTATTCCTAAAGAATATACTGTCGTTAGGAGCAGTGGGTATTATCTTTATCAGTTTTATGTCTCTTTTGTGATCGACCTGGGCCTGAGCAGAAATATTGGAATAGAGGCGGTTTCTCTCACTTCCTTCTCAACCTCATCGAAAATGGAACATTGCACCTTAGGCAAGGCACCTACATAGCAGATCTGGCTGAATTGCGAACATTATTTAACACTTTTATCAGACTTTCTTTCTAAGCCTTGTCCCTATGGCATCTGAAGACGCACCGTGAATTTGAAAGGCAAATCTCGTTACATGAGGTCTGGCTTAAGGCATACAATCTTGATCATATATACAAAGCTTCCTTTCTGTAGCCTCGGGTACCTTCTGAAAATTGATTTGCATTTCTCCTTTCTCAATTTTGCTCATTTATATCATCATCAAGATTCAGTTATTGAAATATTGATGATTGCTTCTATAGCTGCCCGGCTGCTGTATGCCTGGTCGTCAAGATTCTGTGAATCAATAATGGCGTACGTAGGAGACAATAACAGGTGAATTTCTGATATTGTGTCATTCACGATACCTAGTCGGATGGTTTTGGCGATTCCTAGCCTCAAATACTGGTTTGGAAGTGATCTTGTGGTCTCGACATTGACTTGTTTGAAATATGTTTTCAAAAGCACGTTTAATTGTTTTTTTTTCCCCTTCGGCCAAAAATTGGCTTTGGGGGATTGTCTCAAGATCTCAAGAATGACTATGCCTAGTAGGAGCATCAAACCTACATCACGCATTCATGAAAATAAGTAAAATTGACCCAGTTTTTCTAGGTCACCAGGTCAAATTATTTCAACTTTGTCACAAATGACTTCTTACGACCATGTCTCAAGAATGATAAAGCCAAGGCTCAATGAAGTCACACCATACACGCATCTGGTCAAGGGCTACTGCTAAAATTGATACATGTACGTCCGTCTATCTATTTTCTTGTACCGCCTCAAGAATCTTAGGGATAACTATGCCTAGGAGCCCCAAATTTCGACCATCAATGATCAGCTGTTCGGTTAGTGAACATTATCACAAACTGCTTATTGCCACCAATTGCAATCTTAAACAAGACACTGTTTAAACACACCCAGTGCCGATGGGTTCTCAGTACTTTCTACGGTTCATGGTTCATGGACGTTTGGTACAGAAAGATAAGCAGTGACTTTGCAGTCAATTATCAAAAGACGAACAGAATAGTCCTCAATCCGACATTCAATGGATAGTCTAGTCTATTTGTGTTAAATGCCGTCATTTTCATTCGACGACGGTACAGCTCACCAATTATCAATATACGAGTTGTCAGATCATTTCCATCATAGCTCTCTAGATTTGTATCTAATACCACTTATGTCGGTGCTAGGGGCCGTGTGGTCATGTCATCAAAGTTGCCACATGAACAGGTACAATAAAAGATACAACACATACCACGAATCGTTAGATTCTTGGTATGTGCTTTAAAATAGGTTAACCAGGAAACTATACTGTGAAGTCACGTGGCTCTGTCAGTATGTCGGCACCTCTTCCCACTTCCCTTATATGTGTTGTAATTTTTACCTGTATTTGGCGAGATTCTGGTGGTGGACGTTTCGTCCCCGAGGCCCGCCGCCTTTTGATTTATGTTGGCATTGTGGGAAGTTGATGCTGGGTCGACATCGGGCCTTACAGACTAGTCTTTTGTGTTAAATGCCGTCATTTTCATCTGACGACGATACAGCTCACCAATCATCAGTGTACGAGTTGTCACAGCGACACAGCTCACCCAATTACCAATATACGAGTTGTCAGAGCATTTCCGCCGGCGCTAGGGGCCGTGTGGTCATGTCATCCAAGTTACCACATGAACAGGTACAATAAAAGCGTACCTGAGATACAACACATATCACGAATCGTTAGATTCTTGGTATGTGCTTCAGAATAGGTTAACCAGGAGACTATACTGTGAAGTCATGTGGCTCTGTCAGTATGTCGGCACCTCTTCCCACTTCCCTTATATGTGTTGTAGTTAGCATAATTTCAGCTCATAAACACAAGGTATTTTCTGTTAAGAAGTATAGGCCTGAATCTAGATGTTAGTGTTCGTTAATACAAACTAAAATCTTGTGGAGAAGAAGCCATGAACACGATTGACTGATGTTCTGCAGTTCTGATTCGAACATGTTACCGTTGACCGCAGTCTTCACATAGGCGAGGTCATTTATTTATAGTTAACTGCGTTGTCTTTACCTTATTCTTTACCTTAGAGAACTGACAATACTCTTTTCTGTTATTTCATATTTTGATCGTAAAATCTCTGTTATAAGCAGCAGTGCAGTGATAAGCAGTTTTTCGACTTTGCTACGAACTGAAGTGACTCATACCATAAACCATATCGGGGATGAAAATGCTATACAGGATACGAAACCTTACATAAACTGGCATTGTCATTTCGTATTAACACTGTGCATGGAGAGTTTAAGTACCTTCAGAGCCATCAGGTTGATACATCCGCAGAAGTTAAATAGATTAGTGTACCACGTCCAATCCTGATTCACTGAACGGCTGAGCGATATTGCCTGGATCCGTTTATTACTGATCCGTTCTAGTTATGATTTATAGTTTTGTGTAAGAGCCCAAATTACAGATGATTTATTGGACCACGATTCGATATGGGAAAGCTACGTTTCCTGCGTGTTTAAAGGTGGTACCAATAGATATCGATATCTACCGACATAATACTCTCAGCAGCGTCCACTGTTTCTTTACCAGTCCTCTATATTGACCATTTTCTTACGATTTTAAGTCCCAAGAGTTGTTCAGTTGACCACTGCCTATCCATTGCTCCCTTGCCATGATATTATTGATCCGTGCCTGAGGTTTAGTCAGTCTTTCCATCGTTTACCGGTACGCCTGTCTTGGCGAGATAATATATCAATCTCTCTCTGTCAATCTAATATCCAAAAAGACACACGATTTGCATGTTCAAATTTAGTTATATTTGTGAATACGACTTGAATATTTAACACACTTGAGTTGTCTGACCGAATGTCACCGGGTTACCGATCTTACATCTGAACTTTGCATTTTCTATTGTGAAATGTATGCTTTCTTTCATTTCGTCACCGGGTTTAATTATTACAGCAACCATTGTGTCACATTTGATTCATCAATGCGGTAATACATACATTCATTTTGGATGATCTCTGGAGAAAACTGTTGTCAATTTACACCTAAGTCATATTGAACTTACCGAGCCATCTGCTTCTAATGATTAATAACCAACTATCTTTAGTTATTGGAGTAGGGAAACCTATTAGTAAATCTAGTCGACGGTTCTGACTTTCTAAAATTTAAGCGTTAAATGGACCACAATAAAACAGCCGTGGTCCAACTGAAGGAACCAATATTCGTGATCATACTCAGTTATCAAACCCTACATTCGGCCGTAGCAAACCGGTGTGACGGTGGTCAGGCTGTGGCCGTTCGGTAGATGAGGTGGTGTTAGAAAATGGCATTTCTCTTCTGAGGCTAGGGGTAATATTTAATGATATTCATTCACTGGAAATGACAGTCGTTTATTTCAATGGGTCTGTTCCATAGCAGGACGTATAGTGCGCTTCGAGATGTCATACGGAAATGGAGATCGATGCTGTTTTTCCAGCAAAATTTTGTTTTCAAGCTGTCTGTACCGTCCGGACAGGCACTATTCTGTACTTCTTTCTCACCTGTACTTGTTCGCTGTGCATTGCTCTTTGGATGTCATTCGAATTTTAATAGATTAAATCAGTTTCAGCACTGCACTGTTGAAATTAAACGCCGTGTGCGCCTTTCTATGTTATATACGGTGAACTATTAAAGACTACGGAAATTTAAAACAATTGACGTTCAAGTGGTCCCTTGTTCCGCGTTAAGCGGACAATATACAGATATTGCAAGCTGTGAGGTGTGATATCACGATTTGTCAGCTCGAGAAGGTGGTGTTCAACGAGTGCGGAGCACGAGTTGAACATCACCTTCAAGAAAAAAACACATAAACAATACAAATAGACGTGCTGTCTTTTTTATCCATGATTTCGGCCAAATCTTCATCAGTTGATAACGTAAAACGCTTTCCGTCTGTACACGCCATCGTGATTACGAAAGAGCCTGTTCACCGGCGATAACTTCGCGAGACCGTGTGACATTGCCTCTGCCGTGTGACGTCAGCGCGTGATCGTGTGATATCGGCGCAACATAGTGGGACATCACATTGACGAGCTGTTTTTTCATAAGACATCGAGAATTGCGAAATATCACGTGATGGTGTCTCAATCAATTAAAATAAACGAATACACAGTGAGGTATAATAACAAAAGTTGCGAAACGTTACGCCAGATATTTGGTACGCTACAATCGTGTTTTACCGTCAGTATTTAGCACACAATTTGATAAACTTAGAATAGCCTTGTTTGACAAGTTGCTTCAATTTGTGAGTTGAAAAGTGTTCTTTATCTTGCAAACGAATATCGTGTGTTTATACATATTTTTATTTTTTTTTGGCTTCAAATTTGGCACTAGTGTTGTCTAAAGGAAAAGGTTTTCGATTGAGGACGCGGAGAGTTACTGAATGCCTGATCTGGCTCTTGTATTCCAAATATTGGTATAGTCTTTATTCCGTCAAATTTCGAATAATAAGCTTAACAAAAATTAAAATATTGACTCCAAGAATAATCCAATATTGAAAAACTAGAACGTGCAAAATTATGTCACAAGTTTGAGAGAATACGTCTTACTGCACCACGCATAAAACCAGCGTTCCAGATTCCATGTGTGGGTATAAATAAACTGTTATCATGAAAATGAGACGAGACCTAAATAACCCCCCTATGATTTTTTACCACCAGTGCCGTGGAATCTTTTAATCAGTGTCCAGATCGTTATGTAGATGACCGTCTCATGTAACTTGGCAACATATCAAGTTTGAGACCATCTAATCCTGTAGGAAACAGAGGATGTCGTCCGTTGAATAATGTGTCGGACAGAGCTTTTCTAACGCGTCTGGAGAGATCGTGGTAAATTGCATTCCAGACAGGAGTAACTTGAATTACAACACATATAACCGAAGCAACATAATCTCGCTTTCAGCAAGACTAGAAGAGAACACTCTCGGCTGTTCAGGCGAGGAAAATGTAGCAATGATATGCCTAGCACAACACTCTCCAACAAAGTACATCTTCATCCCAGTATCAGTGGCCACCGCGCTTGATACACCGCCATGACCGCGCTTGTAACATGATCAGGCAGCTGCATTCCGATGCACAGGTTGGGAACAACACCATGTCAATCAGTAACATGGTAGACACATTGCATTGTCTTGTCGACATCACCGCAAACTGCTGACCGGTCTAATCTTTCGAGGAGCTTGTTCATTAGCATTTTCATCCTAGACAAATGCAGATTGGAGCACCGACAGCTAATAGTTATAGTGGTCGCGGTCATTCAGTTTGGACGTCGCTTTCAACGATATGTCAGATCTGGCACTCTGGTACTCAACAGCCGTCTTGTGTCGGCCATCAGTTTGTTGAACGGCCGCCGTCGAAACCTGACCGGGATACATTATATGGTTGTCTAGAAAGCGAATTGAACATTGATTTGCCGTTATCATTGTAAGATTCGCTGTCATTCCATATATTAGCTTGTGTTTATATATATAGTTGTGTGCCTTCTGTATTGTAGGATTGGAAATTGAATGTGTGATATGCATGGGTTCAGATTATTGACGTGGAACTTGTTTATTAATGACTTTGGTCTACTAGTATTTAATTTATACCAATTCTTCAACGGCAACATATACATCACGCAGCTATATTTTCCAGAAATTCTCTTGCACTATAATGCACAGTTTCTGGACACGGTAATGACCCATTGCCCCTGGCGCAATTCTGAGGAACAACATGTTAGAGAAACCTGGTATAAACTCTCACTGTCATTCCGAATTAACATCGAATAAAGATCGGTTAAGTGCGTTTACAGCCATCGGGCCGCGCTACGTACTCGCTGAAGTAAAACCAATTATTCTCCCCTGACGTCCGAATATGATTTATCTAATTATTTCTGATCAGCTATAGTTATGATCTATAGTTTTTGCTAAGCTTCCCTACTGGCACTGATTTACTGAAGCGAGAGTGGGATTCGTGCGTGAAGCGGCAACATTATCCATCCCGTGATTGTGAATATTTTGCAAAGATCTATTTGTTTTTCCCTTCTTTCTTGACCGGCCTTTGAAAATGGAAGCCCGGGACTTTTTATACTGACCACTTAGTTTGTAAGCTTCTAGCTGCAATTGCTTTTCGGTGAATCTCTTTCTGTCTATGGCATCCAGGGGTTTTGGAACTATTAATCTGTGCACGCTTCTATACAAGTAAGAATAGCGCGGTCTTTCAATCAGTTTCCCGATCGTTACCGGTATTCCAGACTTGGCAACGTCATATATCAAAATTTTAATCTATTCCCCGAAAAGACAGAAGCTATAATATCTTGAACTATTTGTAGGTTCATCGGTAAATATATTCTTGATTCATACGTCACCATTAAGATTTATTGCATACCAGATATCGCTGCATCCTTCGTATAGTTTCAACCTCAAATGGTCAAATTGTCTTACTCACCTATATATTTTCGTTCATCGTAACAAAAGGTGACAACGATATGAGAGCTATGCCCAATTAGCTCACCTGCTGTGCAACACGTTTGGACTGGATTCGCTCCCTTTCCGGAAGATGTCGTTTTGCGTCGGACTGTATGAAAAGTTTAAGCACCGAAATTTGGTTGTAAATGTATACAGTTGTTGATTTGCTTCGCATTGCATGTGTTCTATATGAGAGTAAACAGTTATAAAAAAGGCTGCCCTTTGCTTTGGCAGTGAAGGTCAAAAGCCTCGTCTCATTTACTTTTGGTTTTAGCCGCCATAGTATCGGATGGTAAGTGTTCCGATTGGATATCAGAAATAACAATTTGATCGATCGGAATCAGCTATCATAGTCTGGTTCCTGATTGAATCGTTCAGTTTGTATGGTCAGTTTTCTTAGATTTTCAATCTACCAAGGACTCCCCCTTTGGATTTGAGAGAAAAATCCGAGAGCGGGAACTATTCTGGATGCTAGAGCTTGGGTCAGTGTTTCCGTATGGTTTAAATGATAATGTCAGTGGGTTCGGCACTGTTACAAACCGCCGTTCAAATATATCCAATATTACCCAGCTATTTAAACCCCATCAACGGAGACATCGCAGCCATGGTTGGAGAAAGTTTAATAGTGCGATGATTCACGATCATATCACTTTAAATTACTTAGTGGGTTTAACTAACACACCCAATAGTACACATAGCTTACGTACAGTTCTGTATGAGTTACCTCTGAGAGCTTTAGATCAAATAGCCAGAGATATACAACAATCAGCGTCTTCAGGAAATATAATACCACCCAAAATCACAAAAGTATGTCAAGATATAGCGTATTTTCGGTTGTATCGTCCAGTGAACATAATCGAAACATCCCGAGATCGGCTTTTCTTGAAACTCAACTACTTAGATAAAGGACTGGACATTATTAATTTACCTCGAATCCTGAATGATCCAGGTACGCGACATTGTACCAAACTATTTTAAGTTCACAGAACCTCCTTGCATTTCATATAAGTATACTAAATCTATAGCCACCAAAATATTCAATTACTCTAATGCTGTCAAGGAGTTTGATTGGAACTTATATACGTCGGGGGGCTATAGTTGTGATTGTGAATCGTCGAACTTTATCTATACACCATGCAAACATGTTGTGACTGGTGATCTTGGTGTGGTGAGTGATAAGGACCTAAGATTACTCCTGATGAAGGGACCTGGTGACCGCTAGCCTCACACCGCTGAACCGGCACGGGTTCGAGCCCAGCTGGTCCATGTGTGAAAGTTGTCAGTTACTCGCCGAAGGGCGGTGGTTCTCTCCGGGTACTCCGGCTTCCTCCACCAACCAAACTGACTGTCACCATATGAGTGAAACAAACTTGAGTGTGACATTAAGCCAAATTCCCTCCCTCCTCCTTCTCGCTGTGGATAATCGCTATATAAATGACGCAGTGAAGGATATAGATCCACCTTCACTGGATTTGAAGGAAACTACAGACTACATCATATTTGGACCTATATCTCTATAAAAATGAAGCGGGCCTTCTCTCTCGTCGACTGTATGACCAAAGAGATGATTACAATTTCGACATCGTAAACTATCCCTTTCTGGACAGTAATATTCCAGTGGGACCTGCATATGGCGTATACATATCACGCCTAGTAGCATTTCCTAGATCCTGTGTTAAATGTGACGATTTTAATCAACGTCGCAAAACATTGTTGCAGAAACTTTTAAAACAGGTCTACACCAGCAAGCGCCTCCACTCAAAGTTTCTCAAATTTGGCGATACATATCGCATGCTGATAGCAAAATACGAGCGTAGCGTGCAAGATCTATGGCGTTACGTTTCGTAACTTGTGTCTAATTCCGCTTAACCCGGGGCTAGGGGCCGTATGAACCCATGTACTTCAAGATCCTCATGGTACTCATATGAAGTCACAATCAAAGCGTGACTGAGATACATCATTCTTTAGATGACGACTTTACAACGAATATTATGGATTAAGAATACTGATCAGCGATACGGATTTGATATTTTTGGAACATCATGATGTCTTGCCGGCATCAATGAAAACTGTTGACCGCTTCTCTCTTGCAGGAAACAAGCCTATGTTTATGTATACTATGATTGTCTTTTTGAATTTGGTGCTAATACTGTTATATGGAATATGGAATAGGTCTTTAATCGTCTCTAATGGACGACGGCAGAATTATGAATGACGGACCAGACGCTTGTAATTCCACATTAGTACTCATCAAAAAATGATTACTTTATCATTACCGCCCGTCTCTGATTTTCTTCCCGTCTGGATTTGTTCAAATACTTATATTTCAATGTTTACGGGGCGGGGGGAGATCGATCGTTTAACGCAAGGTAACAGTCGTCGACGAGCAGGAATTTTTATGCATCGGCCGACTCGTATCGCGTCATTACAATAGTGCAGTGGCGCGCTAATTTGGATGATAGAAATTCACTAATATTTCTCCTTTGTAGGAAAACGTCTTGTGTTCTCTTATTTTTATTTCATACACATTTGGGATTGGTGCCGTCATACGAAATAGGCCCTTCGATTATTGACGCGGAAATTATTTTATGAACGACGGCCGAATATTGAATGCCGGAACTGACGCTTGCTATTTGAATAAGTCCATTGGTAGTTCTTTCTTTGGGGATGTAGTTCTTTCTTTGGAGATGATTTCTAGAAAAAGGCCGCACTTTTGCAGAAAGTATTTCCCTCACAATGATCGAAAACTTTTCTTAGATGAAACACCAATCAAGGTAACAAAAGAAACCAAATTCTTAGAGATCTTTGACCAACGATTACCGTTTTCATCCCATATTAAGTGCCTTAAACAACCCAAGTGCCTGAAGGCTCTTGATTTGTTGAAAGTAGATGCCAGCTCTAAATTGGGAGGATACAAAACACTATATCGGTCACTCGTTCGTTCTAAACTTGATTATGGCTCTATTGTTTACAAGGGTGTACCCAATTTTAGCTTGATCCACTAAAGCTAGACCAATTCTGCATCAAGGACTTCTGGAACCTCTAGACGAACTTGCGGTAAAATCGTCTAAGCCCTGCCTATAACTGTGTTTTAAGCTTCATCATCTAGATCTGAATTCGAAGAAAACGAGTCTTGTTCAACCTCTTGAAATTCAGATAAAATATTGCAACCGGCTTTTTTGATTTTACCTGATAAGCTTTTGCCATTTCCACATTGGCAGTTAGCCAATGCACAAGTAGATACTACCCTGACGAAATTTGAAAAGGCCGACAAAAACCAGCTCATGTATCAACAGAATGTGAATCGCATTATGCTATTTTTACATGGATCCACATATGGCCAGGAAGTGGCGTGTGCTAATATTTTTTATTCTAAAACTCTCATATTGGTTACCAGACAAGAACATTATTTTTACGCCTGAAGCCTCTTAGATGGTATTACTTCCAGCAAAAGAAAAAAGTACCTTGTATGTTATATTCTCGGACATTCTGTGTTGCCACTAGGCGAATAAGAATAGATCCCATCCCCCCATTTCAGATATTCTGGAATTATATGACTTCAGAGTCAAGAAAGAGTTTGATATTCTGTTTTGTTGGCTACCTAGTCATGTTGCTATTAGAGCCGATGCAAAGGGCAAATCAGCTCTAGACGATAAGGTCGACTCTCTTGGAATCCCTTACTATGATTTTAGACCTTGGTTTTGTGCTGTTTCAACTCTTTTTGAGATATTAAGGCTGATAATTAACTTCATGAGTTTAAACCAACTATAGGTTATTATACTCGTCTAGCATATCAGAAAACTTTCGACCAGGCTCTGGTTTTGTCATTCAGGCCATTCACGAATGAGAGTTGACCAGACTCCGATGTATAACATGCCATGAATATTTTAATCAACTGCATAGATCTTGCGACTGTAAGAGTTTCTTTTAATCGAGCAGCTAGTTTAGAGGATATTTTTGGGCGTTTTGGTCGTGTTGATTCTGAATTCTTTGAGAGAAATTCATTTGTTAATTAAATTTTAATGTAGATACCAGTACTTGAATGCGTTTTGTCTACACTTTTAAGATTTATATGTGGTGTTCACCTGTTGATTTACTTATAGATAGAGTTTTATATTGCTCGTCGCTGTATAGCTGAAATATTGCTGAACGCGACGTCGTGAAAGGGAACTGAGGAAGTTCCTGGCGACGTTCTATAACCCTTCCGCCAAAACTTGGCAGTAAAAACCGTGACAAAGGAATACACGTTGATGTTTACAAACGGCGATGAGGCACAAAAAGTCATCTTCCCACAAATAATATGCTCTGTGCACTTTAGGCAAACTGGTCCACTGTCCTATTTAATGGACATATCTATGGAATGTGTTACGGATACCGCGAGGTGACGGATGTCGTGTTGCGTAGCCCAAAGGAATTACACGTACATTGTGTCCTTAATATTTATAACCTCAACACTTCGAACAAAGACTGTGCTGGGATCATCCTATAGTCTAGTTATGTCAATTAGTACGCGTTTATGGGACAAACAATATATACATGTACCCAGATGTCTGCACATCACTTAGTTGGATATATAGATCATCTCAAAGGGATTTCCGTGACATTCAAGTATGGTCATAGACATAATACCGAAACGCGATAAACAGCTGTGAGCTCGAAATGTCATGGTAACAGACAAAACTGACCCTCGAGGTCCGCTATTTCCCGGATATCCCTCCTCTACGGTGGGGACAGACAACGTGAATTATACATACCTGATGCTCAATATACACAGCATACGGTATAACAGCCAGTAAACATTCAAATTTAATGATCTCGTTAATGATTCCCAAATGAATAATTACACACTCATCACATTTCAGAATTCCCATTGTTGGTTCGTCGAATATCTAAACACCATGCAAACATATCATTACTGGTGACTAAGTGACGAAAACTTAAAAACACTCCAGATGTAGGGACCTTAATATAGAAAACCGAGAAAAATAGGCCTGAAGGCCGACCAGGAAATGCTCCTGATTACACTGGAACAGTATGTTACTGAGTGATCAAAGCGAGGAAAAGTTGAACATGGTTAAGGAATTGAGTATAAGCACATCATCATTGAACGCGTCTAATTCTTAATGAGAGAGGTATTTGTCTTCCAATCACACATAATGATATACCAAAAGAGTAATGGACATCCAAAAAGAATAAATCGTCATACAAATCTAGATTTCTAGTCGATTCTAGAAGCTACTACACCAAGCTTCTTTCAATCCCGTTGACGAAGGTCCTTCAGGAGGTAAACTAATTTTGGGAAAGGTATTGTGCCACTCTTACGAGAAACTTTGGCGTTAGATGTATGTGAATATTAAAGACTCCAACGTGTTACGGGAGAACTTGATGCGAAAGAACACATACCGTACAGACATGTATCTCTTAGTTTATGAACAGTATTGGTGTTTAAGAAGGATAGGTTAATGTCAGAAGTCATAAAGCATTCTTTTCCTCAACTACATGCAATAGATACAATTTTGTTTATAGAGCTGCTTGAATTTCTCATTAATACGTGAAATTTGGCAATAATATATCCACAGTATATATGTATTCCAATGGGTACTACTTATGCACCCCTTTTGGCTGACCTATATTTGTTCAAGCCCGTTTCAAAGCCCGTTCCTTCTCATTCACCAAACTCTATATAAACGATTTTCTCGCTGTGGATAATCGTTATATGGCTGACGCATTGAAGAGTTTATATCCACCTTCACTGGATTTGAAGAAACTACAGATAGCCTTAACTGCACATCATATTTAGTTCTATTTCTCTCTTAAAATGAAGCGGGACTTGTCCTTCGTCGACTTTTCGATAAAAAAGATAATTACAGGTTCGACATCGTAAATTGTCCCTTTCTGTATTGTAATATTCCAGTTGAACCTGCATATGGCTTATATAATTTTCGCCTAGTAGCATTTGCGATATCCTGTGATATCCTGTGATATCCTGTGATATCCTGTCACAAAACATTATCCCAGAAACTTATTAAACAGTGCTATACCACCAAGTGCCACTACTCAAAGTTTCTCAAATTTGCCGAAACATATCGCTTGATGATAGCAAAGTACGAAAGTAGCGTGCAAGATCTATGTTGTTACGTTTCGTAACTTGTCTAATTCCGCTTAACCCGGGGCTAGGGACCGTATGATCCCATCTATTTCAAGATCCTCATGGAGTCCATATGAACATATGGAAAGCGTGACTGAGACACATCATACTCTAAGATAACGATTTTACAACGAATATCATATGGATACTGACCAACGATACGGATTTGATATTTTTGAAACATCGTGATGTCTTGCCGGCATCATTGACAATTGTGGACCGCTTCTCTCTTGCAGGAAACTAGAGAGAACGCACGCCTATATTTATGTATACTATGTTTTATTTTTTTAATTTAGTGCTAGTGCTGTTATAATTAATAAAATCTTTAGTTAGTGGACACGAAAATTATTTAATGGACGACGGCAGAATATTGAATGACTGACAAAACGATTGTATTTCCAGCCCTTTACTTTGAATCGGATGTGCAAATATAGTTAGAAGTTTGAGCAACGTTACAAAGCGACACTTTGGCAAACATGTACATGTATCCTCCGATCGAGCGATCGTTTTGAATCGCCAGTTTAGAGACGTCTTGTACCATTCTTTTACCATTCTGGAGGCGACTGATAAGAACGCTTCTTCGATTGTTTCAGTGCAGACATAGGGTCCTTTTCTTCAAGAGGCAGTTCGAACAGCACGCTGTTCGAACAGTAGTTGGAAGAGACATTGTGGGTAAAATAGCTGATCATCAGTCCATATTGAACTGCGATCTGATTTGCTGCACAGGCTACAGTCTATCTCTCACGCTATTCTATTTCTTGGTTGCACAGAAAACTCTTTGGGGAAACGTCTACATATAAGGGAACTGAAATATTTCTTGGTTAAACAGAAATACCGTATCCTGATATTTGAGTTACACTGATTACAAGGTTTGTTAATTGTGTTATTCCTTGATTAAACACATATGCATATATGTATATCTTGCTACACCCTCTAACTGGACAAATATGGTCTGGTCTGTAAACACCACCGAAAGACAAGAACGGTCACAGGAAAGAATGCTTCTTTTCATAATTCTCTCCTCGAAAAAATGTATTTTGAGTTGCGAGTCAGGAAAACATGTCTTAACCGGGTTGAAAGATAGGACATTTATTTCTATTAGACAGTCTTTTCGTTAACACCGGTGTGGACAGTGATACATATTCCAAAGTGCCACGTTAAATTACCACTGTAAGGAGTGTCTCTCACAGAAGATAGCATTGATTATACGCGAAAAAACAAAGATATAGGATTGTCTCAGGTTCACTGATTCCAAACTCGGAAGCTGGTCTTTTTTTTATATTTTCTTGTATGGAGAAACGATCTGAATTTCTGAGATAGCGCCAAGGGAGCTTCGAAATTTCAATCTAGAACTCCCCAAAACAAATAAATCGTATTATGGTCCCTCCAGGATGCCGTATGCCATTCATATTCATGAACTTTAACACATTGGCCTCCGCAAGCGCACGTCTCATTTAGAAAGGTGCGAATCAGGAGAAATATCCTCCTCCGAGTATTCCTTGAACTGGGTAACCTTTTGTTACGTTATTCCATTTAGTTATCAGCACCTTTCGCAATTCTAATCAGAGTATAACACTCCTGTCAATTCCTGGAAGGTCAACTGAACAAGTTATCTCTTACGCATATCAGTATATCTTCACTTGGATGGACCGGCAGCTTGCCAGCTCTGATCATGAAGAATGATTCACAACTGTTTTCCTAATTGAAAATAAAAGGCCTATGCTAAGAATACTGAAGTCCAGTGTAATGGATTCACATGGCTTGCGTGAGAGTTTCCTGTGGGATGGAAACTGATATTGCTTCATTATTCAGTCTGGTTTTTTTTCGACCAACATCACATCATGCGAGCGACCCCCTCTTAATGCCCAACAATATGATTTTTTTCACAGTACTGGGCTCTCTTCCTGAGTAAGTATAGGAAACGACGACGCCCATACAGCATAGTTCATTTTTTGGTCGATCCACCAATACATATCTGAGAGTTCTACCCACTATGTTGTCCCCTGATCATTACCGTCACCATTGGGCTTTTTTGCTTTATTGAGATTGAGTTTCTTTTCGAAACCGTCATATTCAACATCATGGCATTGCAGGAAATTTTAGCGCTTGAAACTCGCTACAGGGAAACTGGAAAACAGCGTCGACAATATGGGAAGAAGACCATGGCAGTCGTATTTATGGACTCACTGGCATAGGTAGCTAATAACAAATATATAGAATGAGTATTAAAAGTGCTGCGTCTTCGAGTGTTTTTTTTTCACGGTATACACAGCCTCCACCAACATATTAACCCTCAACCCACCACCAACATGGTATCCCTCACTCCACCACCAACATGGCATCCCTCACTCCACCACCAACATGGTATCCCTCACTCCACCACCAACATGGTGTCCCTCACTCCACCACCAACATGGCATCCCTCACTCCACCATCAACATGGTATCCCTCACTCCACCACCAACATGGTATCCCTCACTTCACCACCAACATGGTATCCCTCACTCTACCACCAACATGGTATCCCTCACTCCATCACTAACATGGTATCCCTCATTCCACCACCAACATAGTATCCCTCACTCCACCACCAGCATAGTATCCCTCATTCCACCACCAACATAGTATCCCTCAATCCACCAACATAGTATCCCTCACCCCATCACCAACATAGTATCCCTCACTCCACCACCAGCATAGTATCCCTCACTCCACCACCAACATAGTATCCCTCAATCCACCAACATATTATCCCTCACTCCACCACCAACATATTATCTCCACTCCACTACCTGCCTGTTATCCCTCACTCTTTTCTTCCGAAATTAACGGGTTATTAGAAATGGTAAATGATTAGGCATCGTATGAGTTCATGTGGATTCTTAGCACATTTATCTTGTTGTACAGTTGAATTGTTATACCAATCATGATAATTCTACACATGATTATGAAGAGGTCATGTCATCCAAGATATCTACATGAACAATCACAATAAATGCATGGCTAAGATACAAATTATCAGACGGATCATTTTTTGATCTTGTGATGTGTCTAGATATGCAGTCAGACTATTGGCCTGTGGAGTCATATGACTTCTTGTCAGTTCTCCGGCAGTTTTTTTTACCACCTTTATATGCTGCGTTTACTTACTGGATTTCGAACAGGTCAAATGGACCACGTCTGTCTAATGAACGGCCGATCTGAGTTTCATAGTCCTATAATTCTCTGTAGTATCAATAACCTCTCTTATGAGATCATTCTCGTGATTTTCAGTGTGCTGTGTTGTTTTCCGTTTTTTTTTTTTAATCTCCAGTGTTTTACGATAAAGTATCAGACAGCTGTTTGACGATACTGAGTTTTCGTTCTTCGATTTTTATCCGATGATCGCTTTATTCTCTGCTACGACGGCTTTTATCTCATGACAAAGTGTTAGTTAGTTCCGCAAAAGGAGCATGTTCTCCATCAGAACAGCTGCTTAAATCCCTGAGTATATTAGGATCTCTTGATACAGAAATCAAACGGGCGTGAGGCTGACCTTTTTTGTTCTCAACTGCATGAAATATTGATAGAGTTGACAATCGATGGGTCTATGTGGATTAGTGTAGGGAGACTATAATAGAGTTTGCTGGCAAAGCAAATAGGTTAAATGCATTGATTCTGCATGTGCCGAGTATCAGGTAGATAGTAACAGCTTTCTATCACTTGCTCCGGTACATACAGCTGTACGGTGAATGGCTTGGGAACTGAGAGGCAAAATCACAAAGCCTAACAGATCCGTAATCTGGATGACGAAGCCCCGCGGTGGACAGGTAAGCGTGAATAGTGTCATGTAGCATGAACTCCTCCATGTTTCACCTAGGTGTGACCTTGATACTTATCAAAGTGTTCCATGATGCTATTTCCCTGTGAATATCTTATGTTCTTGCTCCAAGTACCGGTATATAGTTTACAAGGTCCAATCTTTCTTTTAAGAGTTCGCTTCTAACAGGACTTATCTAAACCATCTAAGCGTCGATTCTATCCGTCATCGGTTGTGATAAAATTATTGTCCCTTTTATTGAAATCGCTGTCTCTCGATTTCATGGAATATGGACTTGGTGTCGTGTTACACGGCATTTGCATTGTTCTGCATGGCCAGCGTGGACATGTTCGCAGTTATAATTCAAATATTGTTGTCCCATTCATCAACCTAGTGCCTGTGGCTACATGTTAGAGAGTATTCTCCTATCACGTTAGGCCGAATATATGTACCAGTAACATGATTCCAACACATTTGTTTCTCTATGAATAATAGATTAATCATTTAACACTCTGGGGAGTGATAGCTGTAGCTTGATGTAGCTATTGATACTCAAGGTTGAACGACGGGAGTATTGTTTGGTCTACACTGATACCGTCCCACGTACGTTATATACTAGTCGTGACCTATATTTCAATAATTAATTGCTAGATCAGTATAAATTAATGATGTTTATCTTCCTTTCAGTAATTGTACCAGCATAAATTTCCCACGGATGTGGTGTTTTGTTTATATTTTCTGTCCGCTCTGGGCTTAACATAGTAACCGATCTTGAAGGCTCAGATGACCTGTCACTCGTGCTCTTTTAATCTTTTGGTGCGGTTGGAAATACGAATTTATCACTCAAATAGATGCTAAAATGTTGGAATTTTCCCTACTAAACATCAAAAAAGATTGGTCAGTAATTCAAATCTGAAAATATGTTAAATAAGTAACTATATTTTCACGATCAATCAATCAAACTTTCGTTTATGTCTCGAACTTCAAAAAGCATGGATCACATACATCAGAAGACGATATATAAATATACATGGTATACATGTCTTTTGTAGTCTGTGTATATAGTCTAATAAAAAACACTAAAGTAATGTTTTATTATGACCTTTAAGCAGTGCTTTGAAATGATTTAGATCGCAGTATCTTGTATGATATGCAAGTATCAGGTCTATCCTTTTTTAATTAGTACTGCACATTCTATCAAGTAATGAAACTCGTCTTCCCATTTTTTATCGGTACACAAAGTAAATAATCTGATTTCGGGTGTTGCTAGATCTACCTGTTTTAGTTGGTAGACTGTGGATATTTAGCCTGAATCTACACATAGTTATTCTGTCTCGTATTGACAATTCGTTGAGATAACGCTCAAAACGGAATTCAGTTTTGAAATCTTTGCAGAGATAACACTTTTGTACTCGCACTAAGCATTGTGTTCCACTCCTATTTGATTTGATCACGGAGTCTCTGATTTACAGACTTGATTGCCCACTTGGTGTTGACATGGGCCTTGTCATACCAGACATTTCACATGCCACAAATATCTAATATATTCTTCACATGCAATATCCATGGCGAGGAAAAAAAATCCTCTATCATTCAGAACGTATAATTTGGTAAATATTAGAGCTCAATTTAGTGTATTTGCTTTGTATCTGGTTACACCAAAATTGTATCACTCTATCGTGAATGCATGGTTACCCTGTGTGGGTACATACGTACCAACTCACGTAGCAGATATAAACCATAGATACCTTCAGTCCCAGAAAAAAATTGGTGTATCACCAAATTTCACAGTAAGGTAAAAGTATAGGTGATATAAATATATTAAATAGCTTTAATTTATTATATTATATGGATCTCGTCTAGTGAAATCACACAACTTAAATAAGGTCTTCTCAGTGCCTTTAGCAGTGCTTTGAAGTTATTTAGAATACAGTATCTCAAATAATATGAAGTATTAGGTCTATCCTTTTTTTAATTAGTGCTGTACATTTTGTTAAATAATGAAACCCGATCGTCTTCCAGTTCTTCATCGTTTCACAAAGTACATAATCTCATTTCGGGGTGTTGCTATATCTACATTTCGTACTCTCAATAAGCATAGTGTTCCACTCCTGTTCGAATTGATCACGGACTCTCCAGACTTCATTACCCACTTGGTGTTGACATGGGCCTGGTCATACCAGACATTTGACATGCCACAAGTATCTAATATGTTCCTCACATGTAATATCCATGGTGAGCAAAAAATCGTCTTCCATGCAGAACGGACATAATTTGTATTTGGTTACACCAAAATTTTATTATTCTAATATGAATGGTTTCCCCGAGTGGGTACATATCCAACTCACCATACACCATAACAGACATGATAGTAGATACCATCAGTCGCAGAATATTATTACAGAATGACAGATGGAACATTTCAATGACAGATGGAACTTTTCACAGTTATACAAAAGTATAGGTGAAATAAATATATTAAAGTTATCGTAAACACTCAAGTAAAGTTTCCATCAAATGAAAGACCATTGCAAACAGTGTGGAAAAATATTTATTTTAATTTTTTTACGATTTTATTACACAGAGTAAACTGCAATCAAAGCATGGTATTCTATGGTGGTCTGTTGAAATCATATTTAGGTCCATTGACGTCACACTACCTTAATACATATATTTCAAACATTGTATGCACTTTCCAGTGCTTGATTCAAGCTTAAGGTGTGTATACTTTGAGTTTCAGCACAGACTCACTGTTACAATGTTTATGTTTCACCAAAATCTGGGAGATGGTGACTCATGAGTTTCAAGTCAATTTGAATCTTGCATTTAATTTCCCAGATTTTGGAACATGCACATTGGAACAGTGAGTCTGTGTTGAAACTCAAAGTATACATACCTTAAGCTTGAATCAAGCCCTGGAAAGTGCAAACAAAGTTTGAAATATATGTATTAAGGCAGTGTGACGTCACTGGACCTAAATATGATTGCAACAGACCACCATAGAATACTATGTTTTAATTGCAGTTTAATCTGTGTAATAAAATCGTAAAAAATTAAAATAAATATTTTTCGACACTGTTCGCAATGGTCTTTCATTTTATGAAATTTGAGGTCTTTAAGACGACAGGGCTTGTGCGCGTGTGATCTTTAAGATGTTGTAACGCGAAGCCGTCTCAAGACACAGGGATGGTCTTCATAAAACCTAAACAATAATAGTTTCCAAGGTCTGGCTTCTGAGATTTCTCGAAGTCTTGACAACCTTTTTAAATGAGAGAGGATACAACGAAAATGAAGTTCAATGTCTGTTGAATATTAAGCCGATTTATTGTAAATTCATTCCACCTAACTTAGGAATGACCGGCATCATTTGGCAGGCAGACTAGCACAACCTCATCAACATCACACTATTCTGTAGACAGTTATTTTCGGAACTGGAGATAGCAATAACCATTATCGGAGGAATGAGCCTCTGTGAGACCTGATGGTTTAGCCAACAGGGAGACCTGGTGTTACTAGTCTGACTATATGTGCCGTTCATTCCGTTATATACAAAGCTAGACGTTACAATGTCAATTTAACCCGGCATAAATGTCCGGCAGGCAGACTATGATTAGCAAATCACAAAACTGTCGCATTGTATAATTCATTCGTCAAAACCAAGGTCAAATCATTACACTTACATAAACGGTTTCTATGTTATCTGTATGAATTTGAACTTACATAACTGATTCTCACAAATAGTTGTGTTTGCAATAACCGACCTAAAGGGTCATGGAATAGTATTTCGGAAATAGTTTTGTCAAAACACATCACAATAGCAAGGTTTGCATGCACACAGATTTATATAAAATTGGTAAATGAAAAGTCAGAATTTATGCATTTATATGGTGGTCAAGAATCGACATCTTACATTTCTTTTATGCATTTATATGGTGGTCAAGAATCGATATTTCACATATCATCCAACAATGGAAGATGAAAAATACGAACGAAGATCGTTTATTCATCTCAAAGTATAGACACAAAATGCGTAAGGCAGCAAGAATAATAGCAAACGTGAAAGAATAGTCCAATATGAATAGCCAAGGTCGTTATCAGAAATATCGGTCGAATACCGGAAACAATTTATTCAATTACCGTAGTCCATATTCATTGCGTCAAGTCATATTCAAGGTCATACGGCCATATTTACTATCATTTCTCAATGAAAGTACCCTAGGTATGTGGGACACGTGCCAGTCACTGACAAGTATGGACATGTCAAAACAATGTGCTCAAAACATGGCGCAAATATCAAAACAATTGCTGGAAAATTCATCCATTAGCTTCAAATCCAAAATAGTTTATCAACACATTAGATGTTCATGAAAATCAAAACAAATAACATTTATCTGTATCAAAATATCAAAACTCCAACCTACATGCAAGATAATGTCAATCAGAACAAACAGAAGCAAATTATTTCAAAACAGAATTAATATACCAGTTCAGTGCAAGAAAAATCATACCAATTCAGTGCAAGAGTAATCATTATGAAAGCTAGAAGCTTATGGTTGGCATGGACACAATATGTATTACACTTAGCGAAGTTGTCAATACGTGTTAATTGAAACCAATTTGTCATCCAACATCTTAGACTTATATCTGAGGATCCAAACAACAATACAAAAAAACAACAAATAACCAAATATCCAGGCTTCTATGGCCTATTCGGGAATTGTGGGGGCTCATCAGCTCACACCCACCAGGCTTCCACAGCCTATTCCAAGCATGCATATGCTACAAACACTAGTACGTACATGTACTCAGTGTATACGCGATTATCTTAGTTCCATTTAGTTCAAATTGCGTTAAGTGTTTAGCTCACCAGCTACACTAGCTATTATGGAAACTGATCGCGATAAATATCCTAATAGAAAAAAAAATCATTGTGGATCCACATTACAACATTCTCGTACAAACTTCAAAGGCTAGATTTATCAATCTGCAAATCACTAAATTTATCAGTCACAAAGGTTCATTCAATCTTTCAGTTTTATCATTGATTTATCAACTTCACTGGGCATGCGGTATTATCAACAATTAACAAAACATGCACAATATACGAGAGATGTCAACAGTTCATATAAGGCATTATTATAGCACATAGAACATGATTGTTCAATACATGTTACCAACCTGTTTGATGATTCAGTCCAAAATGTTCCAAGAAAGTTATGAGTACAATGTCTTTGAGTTCATTAGGGCATGACCCATTCCTGTAAATTACACACTGTTCATCAGACACACTATTGCCAATCAGTGGGAACTTCACCACGACAGAAAGTTCAGGGAAGTCCAGGCAGAGAATATATCACAACACAGTTATGTTTTCAATCACTATGGGCATTTACAAGGCTCTGTTAAGTAGAACCAATCAAACTGTACCTGTATATACTGTTTCCACGGAATGGACTCGTTCCAGAGGTTTCTGGCACACGCTGTCACGTCACCAAGGAAGAGGAGAAACATGTCGCTGTTATAGGAAGGAACAGTGCTTGGGTCGAAATTTTATCACTGAGATGGACATCACTCATGGCAGTTGTGGACATCAGTTTAGAATTCCTTCCAGTGGGAATTACAAGGCAGTTCAAGGAGGCGTTGAACAGGGTCGCACATTTCACAATGGTCAACAAACAAGGGCACCAAATGTTTTTATCAGCCACCGTCCCCGTCTGGGTGACTTAATTACCGTCTGCTATACCTCAGCAGGTACAAAAAGGAAGGAAGGTTCTTTACCTGTTCTCTTTGTAATTGACGATTGTCCTTGGCCTGAATATCAGTTCATAAATTGTCCACAAGTTTCGTGATGCCTTGAGCAATGGCCTGGAGCTCTTGCAGTTTTTCTGGCTCAGCCATTTTGTCCAAAAATTAGTACTCTCAGTGTCCTAGATCGATCGTCTGATGATCTTGTAGTTGTATCCAAAAGACAATTGTCTTTATCCGAAAGCAACGCTCGCCATTATGAAAGCCGCATTCTTTATCCTGGCAACGAAGCCATTATGAAATTTGAGGTCTTAAGACGACAGGGCTTGTGCGCGTGTGATCTTTAAGATGTTGTAACGCGAAGCCGTCTCAAGACACAGGGATGGTCTTCATAAAACCTAAACAATGATAGTTTCCAAGGTCCGGCTTCTGAGATTTCTCGAAGTCTTGACAACCTTTTTAAATGAGAGAGGATACAACGAAAACGAAGTTCAATGTCTGTTGAATATTAAGCCAATTTATTGTAAATTCATTCCACCTAACTTAGGAATGAGCGGCATCATTTGGCAGGCAGACTAGCACAACCTCATCAACATCACACTATTCTGTAGACAGTCATTTTCGGAACTGGAGATAGCAATAACCATTATCGGAGGCATGAGCCTCTGTGAGACCTGATGGTTTAGCCAACAGGGAGACCTGGTGTTATTAGTCTGACTATATGTGCCGTTCATTCCGTTATATACAAAGCCAGACGTTACAATGTCAATTTAACGCGGCATAAATGTCCTTACGAATTCGGTACAATTATGATTAGCAAATCACAAAACTGTCGCATTGTATAATTCATTCGTCAAAACCAAGGTTAAATCATTACACTTACATAAACGGTTTCTATGTTATCTGTATAAATGTGAACTTACATAACTGATTCTCACAAATAGTTGTGTTTGCAATAACCGACCTAAAGGGTCATGGAATAGTATTTCGGAAATAGTTTTGTCAAAACACATCACAATATCAAGGTTTGCATGCACACAGATTTATATAAAATTGGTAAATGAAAAGTCAGAATTTATGCATTTATATGATGGTCAAGAATCGACATCTTACATATCTTTTATGCATTTATATGGTGGTCAAGAATCGATGTTTCACAATTTGATGGAAACTTTACTTGAGGGGTTACGATCACTTTAAATAGCTTCAGTTGGAGTTCCGTTGGTGGTTTATGCGTTCTGCACTTCTCTATAAGAGAAGTGACCTGCGACCTTGCTCTGCCAGTTGCTTTTCACAAAATGCAAAGCCTCCATTAAAAGCAAACTCAATTGATAAATACCTAAATTAATAAACACTTTCAGGTAGCTTTCCCCTATAATGAAAAATTCATGGTGTCTTTTTTCCACCTGTCTCTCAATAAATACGACAACCTTTATCTTCACTACATTTACAGCCGGTTTTCACTGTTCACAATATAATCTCAGGTCATTAAGGGCCTTTTGTAGACCAGTCTTACTATCCAGAAAAATTACCATATCATCAGCGTAAAAAGTAGCATAACTGTAAAAAATTAAATCAGTAGTGTATGTTACTCTAACTTCACTGCTGCGTTACGTTGGTTACTTAAAACGAATCTATATCATTGGCAAGCAGCGAGAACAATAAAGGGGAGAGATTCTCTTCTTGTTGTACACCCTGTGTACCACAGAAATATTCGGAGTTATGCCCATATACAAGAACAGGGACACATTTCGCTGACAGCCTCGGAGTATCTCGTGTCACCATCCTTTACTGATGACATGTAGAGGGGTGGGGGGGGGGGGGGGGGGGTGCACGATGACGGTGGACTGATGATCATTTTACACTGGGTATTGACATGCATGAACGGAAGACCATTGTTATAACTTAGACACAGGCTCTACTGCCTCACACGAGGTATTCTTTCCTGGTTGCAACGGTTAGTAAGTTGGTTATCAACCAGTTGATCTGACTCCGTCACACATAGGCCTATACCTGTTTCAAGAGAAACACATGCATTAGAATATCCAGTACAGTTCTTAATGTTATGACAACGCATACAAATAACACAACATTAATAAGCTATGATGGAAGTGACATGGGCGAGTCCAATGCTCTCGTAGGGACTAGATAATATGCTTGCATCACGTTAATATACATGGCAGATACACAGATCACTTCAGTGATGAGATGAGTGATTTGTATATTAGCAGCTGTAGTTTAGAGTTGAAATAGGAGTCTCCACTTTCCCGACTAGTATATCTGGATAAGCTTTCTCTCGTCTTCGACGAAAAATATCCTCAAAACTTTCAATTCACTGCCTTGTTTATCACTTTTTTTTATGAACACGTGTCTATCATTAATATAGACACTACGACTATATCTTGGAGATCATTTAAAGATATTTTTCGTCAAAACTGAGATTTTGTGAAATGGTACATGTCCATTTAACAAGTTCAGAAATGGGTATAATCATCCGTTTATTAAAATATCCACAGTTAATATTCTATGACCTAACGTGTCAGAATTTTCAGCTTCAAGGAATAGGATTATTTCAAAATATTGATGAAGAGAAAATGAATATATGGTAATAAATGTGTTTTTACACCGATTCATTTTAACATATCTGTACTCCCGCAGTTCGAACAAACTTTACACATGCAAATTCCGTTGCAACCTGGTGATTCACGATAAACAATACCTCGGTAGAACCGATAAATCAGTTACCGCCTTCGGTACCTCAGCCATCACCTTCGACTTCTGAATTCAGGCTGTTTTAGTACACACGTCCTCGCGACCTCGGTATACAATTGTATGAACGTGATGAGTGTTCGTACAGATTGAACACCTCAGTCTCAGGGGACAATTAGAAATAGCAACAGGGCAATGACCGGTACTCTGACCTTGCTGGCAGACCAGTATTCAAGTAGCGTGGTATAAATCGCCAGCTCATATGTCATACCAAAATGACGATGTGCGTGATGAAGATTTATTTCTTCTTCTATCCCATGATGCAATGCACATCCACGACAATTAAATGCTAGATGGGAATCAAAATAATGCAATTCATTCACGCTGACTGCAGCCACCTTTCTCATGCAAGGTGACAATTTAATTGCCGACGCAAGATTCCGAGACTGTCACAGTCCTGTAAGCTTTAATTTGGTGCGTCAGTACTTCACATCTTGCTGCACATGCATTGTGCAATGTCGAGTTACATAAGGGATGTCAGATTTCAGAATAATTGATCGAATGTCATGCACCTGAGTCCGTAACATTTGCAACATTAGCCATTTTAGCAACAGCTAACACGCTGGTCGGAATATGCAGCCAACTCAGGTATGGTGGTTTAATGTATCAGCAAATCAAGTGTAAATTTGAGTTTTCCTTCAGAGAGCTCAAATTTTAGTTGTTTTCGACAGTTATTAGGGATATACTTAGTTTATTATCTATTCTCATTATAACTATAAATGTCGGTCTTTCGGGATATATCGGTTGACTTCCGGTAACCGAAAGATAACGAAACCCTTTCAGAGCTGGTCCAATTGGTTATTTGTATACTTTTAAAGGTTCTTCACATCATATATAAGTAGGGCGAGGCGGCATGAGAACCCATTACGGAAACACCCACACTCGACAGCCTGTTCACGTTGGCTCTACTATCACACGTTATAATCGAACATACATATCCCAGTCGAATAGTACTGATAATAGCTCTCGATATAGGAAAGATACCGTCAGATAGTACAGACAAGAGTCATTCCTAGATTTCATGAAATTCATGACATTCAAGACATTATTCGTGCCTTATTCTTTATTATTCCGTATTCCACGTTGGCTAGTATAATAAACTACGCAAAATATGTCACCTCAGTAAAAAATGAATGTAAGTATCGATTGAATTAGTCAGTGTTCATGACACGTAAGTTTAAGTACAGTAAACAAAGGCATCGATCCAACATTCAATGGGTAAACGCAGTGTCCAGTAAGGATTTTCAGTGTTGCTAGCGCGAACATCGCGGCACACATCCACATCTCAATCTAGTAAACCAGCAAGCAATGGTGAGCCAACAACAAGCAACAGTTCCCCATTTTGTTTGCAAATGAAATTTGGCAAAACAAATATTGACGAAGGGTGGATTGGTTGTGGGTTCAGCAGGGATACTAGAATCCATTGTTTTATATCATAATTATTTGATCATTTGGAAAATGTACCATGCCGAATAGTTATTGCAAATGACACGCCATTAACTGACCATTTCCAAGGGAAGACTTGGCGCAGATAGAATTGAAGCAATAACTATTGTCTAATGTTAATCCATTATTTATTTTTTCTCTCTGTTGTCAGGATCTGATGGAGGCCTAAAACTGTGTCATGAGTACATTGATAGAGGACCCCGAGATTCCATTGGTCGGGATGAACGGGGGCTATCCATTATACGCCAGTACCAGCGATGTCAGCGATAAAATCAAACATGCCAGCCTGAAAAATGTCGGGGTACGCCTGGCAAAACGGAAGAAACTTTTCCGCGTGCGGCGGAGGTTGGCTGATTTGGCATTGAGTTTGGCATTGTTTGGTATTTTTCTAACCGTTATAGAGACGGAAATGCGATTTGGGCACGTGTTCCTTCGGGAAAGCGCAACTTCTCTTGCACTTCGTGGAGTTGTCTCGCTGTCCACGTTCGCCCTCCTAACAGCTCTAGGATTTTACCATAAATTCGACATCCATATCTACACCATGGACAACAGCATCGAAGTATGGCAGTTGGCATTGACCAGACGAAGGGTTCTGAAAATTATACTGGAGTTTGTGGTCTGTATCGTGCATCCTTTCCCTCAGATCATGAAGTTCAACTGGGCCACCACATCGGACGACTGGTTCACGCATCACCAAAGTAACAGGGTTCCGCTGGACATCGTACTGACCTTACCTATGGTCATCAGGCTCTATCTCATCTGGCGAGTTGTCATGTTACATAGCAAGCTATTCACAGACGCTTCCTCTCAGAGTCTGGGCGCCCTCAACCAGATTCCGTTCAACTTTAGCTTTGTCTTCAAGTCTATCATGGCCATGCACGCCGACTATGTACTGACGGCCATTATGGTCACTTTGTTTGTCGCGGCCAGCTGGCTGTTTAGGGCCTGTGAGATTTACGTGGATTCAACTCAAGAACATGGTAATTACCTCAATGCGATGTGGTTGGTGGCTATAACTTTTCTCTCGGTGGGTTACGGTGATATATTCCCCCATTCTTATTGCGGAAGGACAATCTGTGTGATCACTGGTATGATGGGGGCCGCGTGCACGGCGCTGGTTGTCGCCGTGTTTGCCAGGAAGCTAGACCTATCACGATCGGAAAAGTACGTACATGACTTTGTGATTGATGTAGACTTGGAGAAGCGAAGGAAACATGCCGCGGCGAATATCCTTAAGGCCGGCTGGCTCATCTACAAGTTTAAGCGGATCGGGGGTAGCCATGTGTGGCAGGTGCGAAAATACCAGAGAAAACTATTGCGGTCGATACACGTAATACGGGAGATCAAGGCCGCGCAAAGACGGCTTATAGACGGCGCTGTGACAGTAATTGAAATGAACAAAGGCCAAAGCCGTTTGGCAAAAGACGTGATGATCATTAAGGAGAAACAATCCACTATAGACAGCAAAGTGAGCGCTCTTGAGAAAAGTATCATATCTATCGACCAACGTCTAGAGTACATCTGTGATACCCTTGGGAAGCTGAAAGGCGAACTCAGGTAGACGGCAATGTTCTAACGCTGTGACTGATGTACGTTAACCCCCTTTCCAATTAGAGGTGAGATTGTGATAGGCCAAGGGCTAGATTCGGACGTTGGCGTTTGGATAATTCACACTATTAACTGGGCTGTAATGATTAGATTAGCTCGATTCTCGACTGAATTATTGACCACTCTATCGACAGCCAAACCACCAGGGCACATGACACGGAAAACTGATCATGCGCAACATTCCACTCCCAATGTAATGAGAGTTGAGACTAATATTGCACTCATTTCGTTTTCCCCGAAGGGCCGTGTTTGGATGTGAAGTAGTATTGATCATACGATACAGGGCCATCAGTCTTATGTCTTGAGCAGTGTTCCAAGCCGCTTCCATGTTAACAAATGAGATGTAACGCGCTAGTGTGGCGGTGATATAGAGATCCTTTACGCCTTGCTAATGTCGTAATCTGGAGTAACGAGAGCCATCGAGACCGGCATCATTCTGGATCCAATATGTGCAATCTAGTCACCTTGCTGAAAGATAGTTCACCCGAGAGCTTTGGTTTAAGTGTTATCTGACCATTCCACGGCGTAGATATTTTCCTAGATACAAAGTAAAACATCTATGCATCATCATCTAGCATATTCGCCTGTACTAACCATGCCAAAGTTTAAGAACCACTTAAAGTTAGAATCATCATTCACGTCACGAGAAACCATGGCGACAACTGAACAGATGAGTTAATCACATATCAATCCGCCAGTAGTATTATTGCAGATCTTACCGGTAATGCTCAAAGAAAACAATATATGCACCGTGTCGCTCGAAAGAAGAATATGTCCACGCATGTATTAATGTGTTGAAGTTAGCTGTAGCATGTTTGCAAACATAAACAAAAGTACAAATGTACGTTTTAAGGAGGACTCGATTTCGGTCTCATCTAGATTCCCCTGAAATACCAAATATATCATTTTAAATGAGAAAGTTTTTCGATTGGCATAAACCACCTTATTTTGTTTTATACTTTGTTTTTTTGTTGTTGCTCATACTAATTGCAACTCATTGAGCCTCGAATAACAGCGCCCAGACGAGGAAATGGTATATTCGTGGAAATGGCTGATTTTCAGATTAAAACACCTCTCTTTTCTCTCCGTAAATATAATGATGATCGGTCATAAACAAAAGCGACTTCGATCCACGTCTATCTACCGGATCAACGATTATTTTGTACTGAACTCATTCTGTGTATGGTTTATCTTCATACGTTTTCAGAGAGAAATATGAAGCGTTTTCATCTCAAAATCGATTTTTCACAAATACACTATTGGTGTACTTAGGTAAAATGATATTTTTGGCACTTTAATCGCACATATACTGGGACCGAATTCTCGCTAAAACGTACAACGTCCTCAATGAAATACTGCTTGTGCGTAATTGACACTCGCTGAAGTATCAAGCCGATAGGTCACATTGCGGTTATGAATTTATTCGCCGCTTAGGGTGTACTGCATGGAAGTGATATATATCGTTATCGGATGAAACGTATTTACGTACAAATTGTTGATATTGTATTGAATTAATATTCAATATTTGTAAATATATAGGAATGCTAAATCCCAGTAAATATCAATGTATATATCTATTTAAATAAAGTATCTCACAGAAATAAATGAATCGCGGTTGTTTTCAATCGTCATGTATACATGTATATATCAATAAAGCCAGTGTCACACATAAACGTTCTGTCGCTTCATATCTTGTCTTTTGCTTGAGGTATTTCCCATCTCGATTCTGGAGTGTTAATCTTCGGTATGCAGATCAACATTGTGGCAGATCTAAATAGGAGGCAAATCATTTCGAACAAACAGTGTGAATATTTAGCACCCAAAAGAGACGCAAGATCGAGACAGTTCTATATCTTACCAAAAATTCATAAACCTATAGATAAGTGGATAGATAACCTTACACCCCCTGGGCGCCCTATTGTTTCAGACTGTGGGTCAAATTCTTACCACATTTCGGAATACATTGACTACTACTTGAAGCCTATCGCTAACCGATATAGTAGTTATTTAAAAAACACTGAAGATTTCCTGTCAAAACTTTCCAGCATCCAAGCTCCTCCCAACACCTTACTTGTCACTATGGATATTGAATCCATGTACACTAATATTGACATTGATAAAGGTATTCAAGCTGTTAAAGATGCTTTTCAAAGATTTCCCGATCCCAATCGCCCAGACGAAGAACTTTTGGAATTATTAGAAATTAGTCTAAAAGGTAATGACTTCGAATTTAATGGAGAGTTCTATCAACAAATTAGTGGTTGTGCAATGGGTAAAAAGTTCAGTCCAAATTTTGCCACTATCTATGTAGCTCATTGGGAAGAGCAGGCTTTAAGAAAATTAGATAAACAGCCTCTCTTATACCTCACGTATTTAGATGACATATTTGTACTTTATAACCATTCCAAGGAAGATTTCGGAGTATTTTTCGAAACTCTAAATAACCATGACCCAAATATCAAACTCGAAGTAGTTATTCATGACTCTTCTGTGGATTTTTTAGACCTAACAGTTTTTAAGCTACCTGGGTTTCAGAACATTGGATATTTAGATTACAAGGTCTTTTTTAAACCAACTGATACCCACGAACTCCTACATGCCAAATCTTTTCATCCGAACCATATATTTAAGGGCATAGTCAAATCTCAAATCATTCGATTCCATAGAAATTCGAGCGATATACAGTATTTTCACCACTCATGTGCGATCCTGTTTCGGGCATTGAAACCTAGAGGCTATTCCGCACGGTTTTTACGGCATATTAAATCTGAAACACTTCGCCAAATCACAAACTGCCAGATAAATGACGGTCGTGAGTCAGAACCTGTAAGGATAAAACATAAACGCCCTAATCATGGCAATGGTAAGACCTCCAAATGTCTAAAACCTCAGTGTAAACTGGACGAAGTACTTGCTACACAATCAACTTTCAAAAGCGAACAGACCAAAAATGAATACAAGCTTAAGGATCAACTAAGCTGTGACACGGAGAATGTAATTTATTTAATTACGTGCCGAAAATGCCTGAAACAGTATGTGGGCGAAACTAAGAACAAACTTCGATATCGTGCCAACAGACATAAATCAGACATCAGTCTAGACAATGAAGGCCCGGTCAATGAGCATTTTAATCTACCGGAACATTCATTTCAGCACCATTTTCAAATTATGCCAATAGAAAGAATTCCTACATTTCCAACACAGGAAGAAACTGACAATCACCGCGCACTTCGAGAATCCTTTTGGATCAAAACACTTCAAACACGGCAACCCTTTGGTATGAACATAGACCCAGGTAAAGTTGCTAACAAAGAGTTTATTCCCTTCGTTCTCCAATATAGCCGTAGGAATGTTGAAGCGGCCCGTATACTGAAGGAGGAATACGAAACACTCCAAACAAAACTCCGCTTTTCCATTTAATCTGAGACCTATCATAGCGTACTCAAAAAATCGGAGCTTACGCGATTTATTGGTAAGGAGTAAACTTCATCCCACATCGTGATCATTATCACGTGAAATTCTACATGGCATAAGCTAATATATAGCGGCCCTATTTGAACTCTATACGAAACTTGTCTCTAGGAACATTTTTAAGATAAGAGATTTATAAATCCCTGTGCCAGTGCCTTCCACTTTTGAAAAATGTATATATCAATAAAGCCAGTGTCACACATAAACGTTCTGTCGCTTCATATCTTGTCTTTTGCTTGAGGTATTTCCCATCTCGATTGTGGAGTGTTAATCTTCGGTATGCAGATCTCGTTCTACACCTTGGTGATCTTCAAAGCATTGTGTTCGCACGGCTCCTGGTCTCGAGAAAACTATAGTGTGGCGTCAAGATCTATCAGGCCTCGCTGTGGTTGTGTCTATACTGGCTACATATGGCGTATATCTCGCCTAGTAGCATTTGCTATATCCTGTTAAATAGGCGGTCGATCTCAACCACCTCACTGGAGGATAATAATACTCCAGCCATCAATCCGAGTTTCGGACAAGATTCCCCCTTTGGCAGCACAACGCCGGAAGTGGCATCATAAAAAGTACAAGCGATGCTTGTAGAAAGTTCAGATTACTTTTCAATTCTGCATCATAATTGTGCTGAGCTAGCGATTAGAACAATGATCTTGAGATTATTTATTTCCGCCTTTTATATGGTGCCAGCATATGAAAAGCAGTTCGCTCATGTGCAAAACTGATGGTGGTATTCGGTCGGATCCAAACAACGCGTTTTGTGCGAGGGTGTGTCCGTATACATATAACCACGTCGTAATAGTCGACTTCCTCTATTGGGGACAAGGAGATAAGTGGAGTGAGCCTCTGAAACTGAGCATGCGCTGTAGGGTGGGTGGGCCGATCCCTCATGTAAGGCTTTGTTGTTCACGCCTTTATATTTACATACAGATATACAATATTGAGGAGCCTCTCGTCTAGACTCAGTGTTGCATCGAGATATACTATTTTTGTTTGTCTCGTAAACCTTACAGGAAAGATGGGTCAACAAGCCTATACCACCAGGCACAATCAAAGTTTTTGAAATACCACACACCGATAGCAAAATGGTAAGCGTCAGATCCGACATTCAATATTCAGCCATCGTCTATAAAACAATATTCTGCGTCAATAATCGAAAGATCTACTTCGTATCACAGCACCAATTCCAAATATATATTAAATAAAAATAATAAAACTATTTGGTTTCTTACAAGAGAGAAGCGTACAGCATTTTCAATGATGTCAGCAAGACATGATGATGTTCTCTATAACACCCAAATCACAGACCATTATTGTTTATCCCGTTCTCCAGACTATGTATCTCAGTCACACTTTGATTGTGAATCAAGTACCTTCGCTGTGCTTCCTAACTTCATCTTCAGACAGCATTTGCCACGCTATTTCTATGGGTCATACCTCTGTAAATATTTCGTGATCCATATTGGATACTCCAGCAGAAAACCCCCCGTAGAACCTCTTGCAAATTCAAAGCCTTACACTTTACACTTCCCTTATTAACAACAATACGACGTCTTCCCATATTTGGAGTTCATATCTGCTCGGTGCCGTTAAACCCTGATCTTGATTGGCTAACATGTATAAAAATGCCTTACTCTTAGAAGAATTTATCCAATTGAGTAATACAGGGAAAATGACAGAAAGTCAATGCAGTATTTATCCTTGGTACCTGGATATGCGAGATTTCCTACGATTTCGCTTAACTATAGATTGGGGCCGAATGAACATTGTGTAGTGACCAGATCTTCACGGTGTTCATAAGAACAGTGATATTCAAATCATGACTGATATACAATGTACCCCAGAAAATTACTTAAAAATTCATTCGAGAGAAAGAATAGTGGTCAATGATACGGATTGGTCTTTCGGAACATCCCTGAAAACTGTTGAGCTGATATATTATTCTATTTTGCCTGCCTTGATTTTAGTGTTACTGTGTCATAAACAAGGTATTTTAATTATGGGCGCGGAAAGTCTTGATGGACGACTGATAGCTACTGAATGTCGGATTTGACGTTTATTTTCAAACTATTTTATGTATGAAAAAAAACAATCTCCCCAAAAAATGGAATTGAAGACGCTTGATTGTCAAAATATCGTAGACAGAAGTACACGGCCTGACACACATGGGAGTAAGTTATTCCAAAGGTTAATGATGTCCCGACCAGATCGAAGGTCATTGGGCAAGCTTAATGTGACGTGGCATTTCAAGTTCCAAGTCAACCCGATCATTTACATTGGATTCCACAGTTAGGAATTATCCAACAGTCTCCCAACAGACGAGTCAAGCTTTCATGATATTCGATAATGGGGGTGAAGAGCTCAAGGTAATTTCTTTGTTAACTTCCAGTTCCTAACAAGCACTTTACAGACGATGGTAAAGATCCACCTGCCATCAGTAGACAGTCATGGTCCGTTATGGCGCTTTCGAATTCAAACTCACAAGTCTTCAATTTCTGTTGCGAAGCTGCAGCGCCTAAATTTAGGAAAGTGATAGAGAGTCGTTCAAGTAGAGTTAATTTTATCAAGCTAATTTCTACGTTTCTATTTCGAAATTCCCTTGATATATCTGACCCCCTTCAATGTTCAACGAACGTATAAATTGACTGGTTCGTTTCTCGTTCGTTGGTGAAATTTACACCTCGGAATTTGAGCACTGAAGGTGGTCAGATAAATCAAGGCAGATTCGAAATGGGAACGTAGAAATTGGCTTGAATAAATGAAGATACGTTTCAAATCACGCTGTTCATGTTAAAGAGTCAGAGACCTGCGTACTTTGGCGCACCGACTTTTTGAAATGATCGAAGCATGCGCTGTATGGAAGTTTACCCATATGGGCAAGCACATTGCGCTTTTGAAAAGACGAGCCAGCTCACTTTGACTGAAGCGTCCCAGATCTTCAAAAACACATGACGTTTGTCGGTAATAAATTTGGCTCGAAAATTGTTTGCCGAAATTCATTGATTTCTGTTTATCTATCTGGATTCATGAACTGAAAATTGGCTTGCTTTCTATTGACAATAAATTAATCTAAACGAATATAGGCGAATAATGAAAACCGGTTGCGCTTCATATTGTGGCTGAGACGGATCGAACATCTTCTGAACCGGTAGTGGACCTAGGTCTAGGTATAACACGAGTACCACAGATACAGGTTTTGGATTTATCGTTCATGGTAACACACCTGCGAGGGCTCTCTTAAATAATTAGATTGAAACTAGTGACCAATCTATTTCGATTGAAAACCAATCTATTAGATTGACGATCCCAGTTTATTATGATCCGTTAGATTGACTTTCCAGTCTACATTAGATTCAGTCGGTCCTTTTTTTTAATCTAATATTTTGAAAATAATTTCAAGCGAACCGAAGAACTGACATTTTAATCTGAGAAGATTGAAATCAGGGACAAGATCTAATCTTCACAGATTAAAATGTCAAAAAAATTGGTTCGCTTGAAATTATTGTCAAGGTAATAGATTGAAGAAGAAAACAAATGAATATAATGTAAACTGAAAATTAATCAATCTAATAGTTAATCAACTGGATTTGTCAATCTAATAGATTGATCGATTTAATAGATTGAAGGAGAACACAAATGAATATAATGTAAACGGAAAACTCAATCTAATAGTTAATAAACTGGATTTGTCAATCTAATAGAATGGTCGATTTAATAGATTGAAGGAGAACACAAATGAATATAATGTAAACTGAAAACTCAATCTAATAGTTAATAAACTGGATTTGTCAATCTAATAGATTGGCCGATTTAATAGATTGAAGGAGAACACAAATGAATATAATGTAAACTGAAAAATCAATCTAATAGTTAATAAACTGGAATTGTCAATCTAATAGATTGATTTTTCAATCGGAATAGATTGGTCAATATTTCCAATTTAATTGTTTGAGAGATGTAGAAGTGATACCTCGTGCCAGTCGTATTAAGACGACATTATTCCCGTGTCTTCAGTGAATAAATACAGAAGCTCTATGATTGGTTGTATGTTCTTTCAATTTTCTCCGAATGCCAATGAAAATCCCGGATCAATTTTTGAAAATTTGAATCGACCAATCAAGTGCTTTAAAAGTGGAAGCCATCCCGTGATGCACTATTTCTACAAAACTTCACTGAAATTATTTTCATTGAGAATTTCAGTCCGGCGCAATGCACAAGTTGTGCTATAAAATGGTTGGTGTTTAATATGAAGATGTGTAGGAAGATATTGCAAAGGATATAGAGAGAAAGATCAATATACGACCTCTTGGTCTGGCGTAATATGCTATGTATTCCCTGAGATTGCACACAAGCATATCTTAGACACGGCAAACTGAATAGTTGAAACAATACTGAAAACCACTTTCAATTTAAAACAGATATTTCAGACAAACACGAACAGCCATACGTTACGACAGACTTCATTGGATTTGCAGTTTAGTTCATTTGAAATCAATTCAGAGTCATTCGATCTGAGAGAATAAACTTCCTTTTCTGAGAATAGCCTCAATATTGAAACTTTTCTTACTGAACATCGCAAGGTTCCCTTAGACTTCAAGAGCATACAAACCCAGTAAGAAATTTCGGAACTTCGTTAATTAGAATCAAATAGCTGCACTGAAGATCTCACCGTGGCATGATTTTCCCAGAAGGTTTCCATCTTTCGGTCAGATTTTTTTTATTTAGGATTTTCTTCGCAGCCGATACTGATCATTGATTCATTACCGCCCGAAATAACTGTGCCCTTTTGACTTAAACATTTCCATTGTTTGAACGAAGTTTACTGACCGTTGGAATGAGGCTGTGTGTCAAAGTTTCAATGAAGTCGCGCATAAAATCGTGATCTCAGGCGAGACCCAAGTCAAAATTGAAAGCGACACACGGAGATACAAGGTTGGTTTCCAGGTCACCAACATCCTGTTAAAGGGCCAATTCGGCAAGAGTATTTCAGGACCGTCAGTAGACAGCCATCGTTATTTGAATGACATGCCTCGCCAGCGCTGGCGTATGTCGACTATTCACCATGACAACGGGATATGTCTCGCCAACGCCCACCTCAGATCTCATTTCCAAATGAGACTGAATTCAGTCTACTGCCCTTGGACTGATCAATTAACCATAGAGGAGGTGGATTGATTTTTGAGCTCAAATCTGACAGTAATGTCTCCATCTGCGGCTTCGTGTCTAAGTTGGATCGGAACACACACGGGGAATTTGAGGGTATTAGTTCTCAACAACTGAATTCATTGTCTTTGCGTTGCCCTACATGTGCCTTTTGGAATCTATAATTGCAAATTATCTCAGAAAACTTGCAGGACATGGTCAACAACCTTTAGGCCAAAAACGACAAGAAATGGCCTTATGCTTTATATACCGGTATAGTAAATCCGCTGAGCACGTCTAGACAAACATGTATTCCCTGAAATTCGCTTCCACAAATGACCCGCCACACTTGGTAGCCTGGCTTTTTGGTCAAAGTATAAAATAAAGTCAGCGTACAATTCCCGCCTTATTTTCGAGACAACAGAAAAAATAAGGTCACTCCGTCCGACCGTCCGACACGAACTTATCCAGCTATGTGAATTTCACATTTCGTTAAATAATTACCCTTAGCAGATTCACGACCGTTTGAAAGAGCCAATGAAATGATCGCTCGGTAGTGTTTTGCCAAGAAACAAGACACAATTGTAGAGCGAAGGACACGAATGTGGAATGTGACGCGAGACCAGATCGCAGCTGTGGAAATTAGCTTCATTATTTCTCGCATTCATTAGGCATGTTTTTTTTTTCGTTCTGATGAAGATCGATATTACAAACAGCCTGAACGTATTTGATAGAAATAAGATCAGAGGTACTTCGGAGGGGAAAAGTGTGATCTTTTGTGATGGGGTCAATCTGAGCCCACTACCGAGGCCACTTGTTTTCGCGTTCAATGTCGAGGTCCTGGCGTTGTGACTGGTCCAAAGAGATGTGATTGCTCAGATATCTTTATCTCCGGGACTGATCAGATTCGGCCTTTTCGTTCACCATAATATACGTAGATAATATCTTATCACAGAGTCTGTCAGCAGTTTCTACGTATGCTAGCACCATGCGTTCGGATGATGACCGATGCCATCACAGTGGATTTTGGAGGAGGGGGCAATAAAACACATTGGTTTTCCATTAAAATTTGAAAGGTTGTTTTTATATTCAGATGTCATAGGGACATTTTAAAATAATCACAAGAATCATTTCTGGTTCAGGTATAATTCAAGTTCGATTTATAATCTTGGACCAAGAAATTCCAATAGTTTGTGACCTATTTATCGGTGCAGTTGGGAAGACATCGAGAGGCACATATGTTTAAGCTATAGTTTAGGCCAGAAATGCGTCATTTCCAACCCCGAGAAAAAATTCCTTTATCCTTACCTGGCCTGAGTGTTTTGGGACCTGTCCAACGCCTGGGGGAGTGGGGCATTCCAACCACTAAGTATTTGTTCACCCTTTCAGCTAGTGGACTGAAACTTACAACACTTTAACTTTGGGTCAATCTATAACGAAAACGTTCTTTTCAAAAGGTAATTTTGGGTCGATGTTTCCGGTCAGATTTTTCGATTTCTTTTTTTATTTATGTGTTCTCTTCGCAAAGTCTGCATGATAATGTGGTTGAAATAAAATAGTTTTTGTACATTTTTTTTGCCCGCTTTTTCCCACAAAAGCATGAATTTTGAATAGGAATGACGAAAAATTTTTTTCTTGTATTTCGAATGGACATCATTTTGAATTTACCCATGATCTTCAACTCGCGGGGTTATGCAAATAGGCTCAAAATGACGCCATTATGATAAACCTCACAGTCACGTAGTGTCAGCTCTCATTTTTGTCGTTCCGGAGATAGCGTAAACAGTTTGGTCGGGGGCCTTGATTCTCCCCCATGCCTGGTAAGGTTAGTTTGCATACATTCAAGTCAGGCTTCGACTGAACGCGTGGGCCTAGAAATTGGATGCCATTTAAAAAACATAACGTAGTTCTATCACAGAGCAGTGTCGAAGATAATATGTACGTTGATGCGTTTGCTATCGTCTGCAATGGCTGCTACCGGAAACCAATCATAATCATTCAACTGCAGGCTCGCTGACACGTGGCAGTTACCATATTCAGACGTTTGAATTGAAAGCCATAAAATGACTGGGGCGTTATGGCATGGCTTCATGGGGCAATAAGATATCGGGTTAGCTCCGGATTCGATGACTAATGGATTCTTCGCATATGGTTCGTTGCTCCCACTGCCGGTAGCTTAAGTCATGGCTCTCTTGGGCTGTTCTCTTCTAATGTACGTTTAAAGCCATGGCGCCACACCATTCCCCAGCACTCGTTAATGTCGGCTCATATTTGTCCATGCCGTTTGTCACTCACAATAATTTCGAGCAGTTGCGAGTAATTTGAAACTGTAGTGGACGTTGCGAGATTCGGTTTTCTGTGGAAGATCTCAGTCTGCGGAGGTAAATCAGGACTGTTTCTTGCATTACAACACATATAAGGGAAGTGGGAAGAGGTAGTCTTCCAGTTAACCTATTCTAAAGCACATACCAAGAATCGTTGTATTTCAGGTACGCTTTTATTGTACCTGTTCATGTGGCAACTTGGATGATATGACCACACGGCCCCTAGCACCGGCATAAGCGGTATTAGATACAAATCTAGAGAGCTATGATGGAAATGCTCTGACAACTCGTATATTGGTAATTGGTGAGCTGATTCGCTGTGACAACTCGTACACTGGGGATTGGTGAGCTGTATCGTCGTCAGATGAAAATGACGGCATTTAACACAAAAGATTAGTCTGTAAGGCCTGATGTCGACCCAGCATCAACTTCCCACAAATGCCAACATATATCAAAGAACAAAAGGTCTGTACAGGGGCGGGCCTCGGGGATGAAACGTCCACCAGCAGAATCTCGCCATATGCAGGTAAAAATTACAACACATATAAGGAAAGTGGGAAGAGGTGCCGACATACTGACAGAGCCACATGACTTCACAGTATAGTCTTCCAGTTAACCTATTCCAAAGCACATACCAAGAATCTAACGATTCTTGATATATGTTGTATCTCAGGTACGCTTTTATTGTACCTGTTCATGTGGCAACTTGGATGATATGACCACACGGCCCCTAGCACCGGCATAAGCGGTATTAGATACAAATCTAGAGAGCTATGATGGCAACATGATACAGTTTCGAATTATTTTATTGTCTGTGGAAAACGGCGTCGGCTGATGCTTTCACAACAACGATAGCTCGAGAATGATGTGGCGCCAGGGTGGTGACCTTATAGAAGAGAACAGCTCACTAGAGCTACACAGCTTTTTAGGTCGTTCTTCCAAGATATATTGCGATTTTGACCGAAAACACTGGTTGTAGCGGAGTCTGCTTACTTTATGCTGTTAATTAGATCCGGTAATTTGATCATAGGGTGGATCCCATCCCTGAATCGTGGTATTAGACCGAAAGATGAAAGAAACAGAAAGAGCAACAGTCGGTCGAAATCTTTAACTGCAAAGGGCATGAGGAATTGGAACAATGGCACGAAAAGTATCTTGTCGAATAGATGATAGGACATCTCCAGCGCTTTGATCGTCACATAATAACTCATTTGGTTGGATGAAATCTGGCGTCAAACACGGATTTTTCAAAAAACCGTCATGTTTCTTTCCCTTTCGCAGATTGCACGTTGGCAGGGACAAGCGCAGAATGTGGTTGACGTGATCAGAAATTCACGTAAGTTTCACGTGATCAGAAATTGATCGCAGAATGTAGCCACTAAGATCAGTATTTTCCTCACCTGATCAGGAAGGTTGCGATACTAAAGCGTAGGGCAAATTTTGTCAGCGCATCAAAAAGGTAGATAAAACGATCGATGTTTTCTACGTGTGGAAAATCAAAAATCAAAACATTTTTCCTCACAATTCCTGCTTATCTGCAAGGAGGAAAACTATTTAATGTCAGATTATTTACTAATTTATTATGTAGGTTTTGCGAAGAATACACATAATTAAAAAAAAGTTCGAAAAAAAACTGACGAAAAAATCGACATAATTTTTTTTTTCAAAATGACTATGACGCTATAAAAACGGCAATTTGGGATTTTTTTTACGTTCTCTGGTAGAGCTTGAATCAATAATATAATATGTTTCATCCGCTAGCTCAAAGGGGAAGACATATATTTAGAAGGGGGATGGCCCCTCCAGGCCTGGACAGGTCCGAAAAAGCCTAGGCTGGATAGAGTTAATCGCGAGCGTAAATAGCGAAAAGAGTCACAGAGAAAAGTTCATCAGAAGAACCATCGGTATATATAATTCTTTATTATAAGAGTTGTTTTGATGAGGCCACTTGTGTGTGAATAAATGTGCAATATCAGCTAAAAAAAATTTCTATATGATCCTTCTCGATCATTTCCTGGTGGAAGGACATGGTGTGAGCAAACCCCAGAAGCCTCTGTGATTCTAACTGTGGCGTTTCATTCAAACTCCAGCTAATCAACAAGTCGCACGAAAACACTTTAATTTCGAACTGGCATGGTTTTCGCCATCATACTCCAGATTCAGATATGCTGCAGCATAACCGAGTGGTCCAGTTAAGTCCGCCGTTCTTGTAAAGCTTTCACCGAACCGGAGATCAATTCAGAACAGAAATAGTGGCAATAAAAAAGTGACTGTATAACATACTAGGGGTATCCGAGGCAATGTCGCTGTCAATAAACTATGGATGTCATGATTTAACTCATAACAGCAATAATTAGATGATGAGTGAGACTTCATAGCTTATTTATTTCAATTAAAATATATTTTTAAAAAAGACGAAAAGTAAGTGGATACCAGGATATCTGCGTTGTATATCATTTCGCCCATTGTAATCCGTTCAGTGTCTCACTACAATATCTGACGTTACCGCCGGTAGCACTGCCAGAATATATTGTCAATTCATCGATGATACATTTGCAGTTATTGCGACGCTAAATCTAATTTTCTCTATCTCTCTCTCTCACTCTCACACAATAGCAGTAGCCATTAAGTAGGGTACTGCATTCTTTACAAAACAATGTCAGTCAGTCTACTGCATATTCCACTAATCGTATCGGATTATCTCCATATATATTGTACTTAATGTGACGTCATTGTGACATTGTTACTTAGCTTGGCCTGACTATAGAAAAATTCAAATGTATTGCTACTGTTATGGACTAGGAGGGTCGATACTTGGTGTAAGAACGCATTGTTGAGGCTTTTGTTGAGGCTTTTGTGCAGCTGAAAAGGGTCACGTCTAGACGCATTGTTGAGCTCAGACAAGCTATTGTAGGCTTTGTCTTGTGCGTTCTTACACCGAGTATAAACCCAGAAGAAAGTTACATCTCTTACCCCCAACACGTCCACATATCCGTCCACATATTTGTCTCAATCTAATAGTCATAACCAGTTGCAAATTAGGCACATTTATTCCGTAAGATACAGTCCCTTGTGAGATAATCACGGTGATTGCAGCATTGTATTGATACAATATGTTTGCATTGTTTCTGACCCACTGATGCATTTTGCCCGTCACCACAAATAGCAGTGACGACGATACAGCTCACCAATCCCCAGTGTACGAATAGTCACAGCGACACAGCTCACCGTTTACCAATATACGAGTTGTCAGAGCATTTCCATCATAGCTCTCTAGATTTGTATCTAATACCGCTTATGCTGGTACAAGGGGCCGTGTCATCCAAGTTGCCACATGAACAGGTACAATAAAAGCGTTCCTGAGATACAACACATAACACGAATCGTTAGATTCTTGGCATGTGCTTTAGAACAGGTTAACCAGAAGACTATACTGTGAAATCATGTGGCTCTGTCAGTCTATCGGCACTTCTTCCCACTTCCCTTATATGCGTTGTAATGACGATGCTCGATTTTGATGATGATAGGCACTAAGATAAAGTATCTCCAACGCAACGAATGTGTTTTTTAAGATAAAAATATACCAAAATCCGGAAGGAAACTTGAATAAAAGATGAATCGTGTTGCTTCCAGCAGGAAATAATGCAAAAAGACTCGAAATAACCACGAAATGACAAACTCTGGTGTTAAGCAACGTAACCCAAATACGAAAGCTCAGTATTTATTGATGGCAAAGTGTCCTAACTTAGAAGAGAAAAGTAAATTAAATCACGCATTTCGGATTAACTCTTATGGCCGCCATTTGAATTTTTCCTTGTTGTCCCCATGAAAGGGTATGCAAATTGGTTCATACTGACCCTGACATGACTGACTCTGGCATGAATCAGCTCTGTCATGGGAAAGATATGATCCGGATTGGAAATATGTTCCTAATTGAAAGAGACGCACCAATTTCAGAGGACACAAGATAGCTGCCCTTTTGAATTTACCCATGGTGCTTCTCCGAAACACATGCACAACTGACTAAGGTAGTTCGAAATATTAGGTTATTATTCCGCAATAGCTTGAACAAGATGAATGTGTGAATTGAGATAAGACAAATGCCGCAATTTCGACATCTGTCGATAGTATCGTGGCCGCTTGATCGCCATATTCAATTTTCCATGTATGCATCTACCCTTTGTATTGAATATTATGTAAATATGTTCAAAGTGCATGTAGTTCCAATATATTGAGCTATTGAATTGTAACACATATAAGGGAAGTGGGAAGAGGTGCCGACATACTGACAGAGCCACATGACCTCACCATATAGTCTTCCGGTTAACCTATTCTAAAGCACATACCAAGAATCTAACGATTCCTGATGTGTTGTATCTCAGGTACGCTTTTATTGTACCTGTTCATCTGGCAACTTGGATGATATGACAACACGGCCCCTAGCACCGGCATAAGCGGTATTAGATACAAATCTAGAGAGCTATGATGGAAATGCTCTGACAACTCGTACATTGGTAAATGGTGAGCTGTTTCGCTGTGACAACTCGTACACTGGGGATTGGTGAGCTGTATCGTCGTCATATGAAAATGACACACATATTGAAGTCACACAATTAGATTTTTTTTACACTAAACACTTTGAATAAGGGAATTAGATTTACAAGACCTCATATGGCATCTGTGACCTCATACTTGACATTAAATATCAACAGTGAAAATAGTGTGAGGTTGTTCCTCAATTGCCACTTTATATCACATAATGCGATCAAAACATTTTCCAGCTTATTTTCGTTCACTTGGCTGATCCACTATCAGCAACAGCAGAGACTATGCACTATAGAATTTCAATGACGTCACATTCACGTACCATAAAATCGTGCAGTATCTTAGACATTAATCATTTCTGTATCCAATGATATCAAATATGTTACAGTTTGATGAAAGAATAGAAGATTGGGACAAATGATAACTAATAACCCTATCCCCAATCTTGAACATTAAATATTGAATACTAGTGGGTACCCAACTTTAAAAGGCTCTACAAGACAAACCCAAGTGCCCAAAGTGCAAACAAGTGTTATTTTACAGTTATTACTAATACAACAGTTATTTTATTTCACATCAGAAAATTATCTACTAATTTATTATGTTTTTTTAGAAGAAAATCCCACAAATAAAATCTGGCTGTCACTGAGACGTCATCGGTACAGTCACTGACATGTTGGATCAGTTGAGTGTAATTACAGTTAATTGATTCAGAATAAAATTGTGGTTCGTTCAATACCAATGTTTTCTATCAAAATAACCCCTCATGCTCAACAGTAATTACCAAATATCGCACTTTCTATTATTTTTTCGCTAGGCTCCATTAGCCCTTTCTCGCCAACTGTGGCGAAAACAGCCTAATGTGTAGATACTTTCTCTCCATAAGCGCGTCACGCCGACTTTTCTCGCCGCGATATTCCAATATGAATCTCTAGGATGAAATTAGGCTACTAGTATAGCAAATGAGTTGAAAGCAAATGCATCTAGCCTTGGATATAGTATGTCGGCATCTCTTTCCACTTCCCTTATATGTGTTGTAATAGATACATATAGATATTCATGCGAACACGTTGTTATTTTGAATGCTGGAGAGCTTTATTCAGCCTTTCCACTGCTTAATTGGGATTAGATATGAAATACAAACGCAGTCAAGAAGAGCTTATAAAGGCATAGAGATCCCACAGATATTGACTGTCATTGGTTACTAGCATTCTGGTTGTGAAAGCACGGGATGAACTCGTACAACAATGGAACGATATCGGGTAACTATATCCAGTGTCAGTATAAACTGATTACAATAATTCAGCACTTAAGCATGACATCGATCATCTTCAAAGGTCTGACTTCGAATCCATAAGCGTGCTTCGAAATTACTACTCTGTATGATATGTAGAATATCGTCAATCTGCCAATGGTCCTTTAGCTTTCGTTTTCAGGAATGAAAACCACGGTTCTATGCATCTCATTTCAAAGTACCGGAAAGATGCACAGATAAAGAATTCATCACAAGACATATCCAGTGACTGTAATGGGATTTCTAAAAACCTTTGATATTTAAGTGGGTTTTTTCTCCCCAAACACGAGCTATTGATCTTTCTCAAATGTTATAGCTTTGTTATTTTCTGAAGAGGAGGGAATTACGATGAAAATTTCATTGATATTACCGACGACATTTTTGTGACGTAATTATTCCTTTCAGATACAACTGAGAGGCTAAAAGCTTACTATTGACTGAAGGATCACTTTTCGCCCCCACCTTCACCCTTGATGTCCAGCTTAAGGATCCAGAGTTCCTAGCGATATGGTTTTGGATACGTTATCAGTTTTTGCTTGAATTTATCACCACGGGTCACAGTGCTATTTTGGACAATTCATGCAGTTACACGCGCAGGATTCATGAATATGGACAATTTTACACATGCACACGAAGTTGAAACTCCTCAAATGTTCAGCCATCTAGACCAGCCTGTCTAAAAATCAACTGTTTTACCTTCATTTCGCCGGGGAATTCAATTCTCTGGGCGCACACAAGTACTAAATTTGCGCAAAATACCTCGCATTTATCAAGGAAATAGTCTTCTTCAATTCTATGGATCCGTTTTGATAATTGGTCACGACGATTTTGCAACAAATGTGCCCCTGCCGTCCATGCATTGTCATTTCAATTTCAGCTACATAGACATATCTGCCAAATGAAATAAACAGTATATGTATAATTGATGCATCATTATTTTGATCAATTGTAGCTGCAGCTAAAACAAGTGTCCAAATACCTGGTACTGTCGGTCGGTTAATTCTGTCGATCTGTCAATGCTCTGAACACGAAGACGGACATACCGATAAACATAAAAAATATGTTAAAGATCAGTTCTGAGTTGCGGAAGTCTGATGCCAAGTTTCATCTCATTATTTAGGAAATTACAGGGGCATAACCTCTAAGAACGTCCAAAATAGTGCTGTGACCCGTAATAACATCTATGTGATATTTGGCATCACCAGATATTCCAGTAAGTGGTAATTGTTCATGTGTTTTGGCAGACCTACATTTGTGCAGGAGGTAGGATAGCAATGTTAGTATGATGAAAGTGAAAACTCGTGAAGGGTAGCACTGACCATTTTATTTTGCCTGAACTTTCATTGAGAAGAATATTTGTTCTTTTATGAATACGACTATTTACAGAAATTATCGAAAGGTAATCAGTTTATTGTCAGTTCTTGTCATTCATCAAACGCTAAGACGATCTCCATGTTTTGTATAACTATATAATCCCTATGTATTTGACGCCGTGAAGGTTATATATCCACGTTCAATGGATTTGGAGGAAACAGTCGATATTCCAAATCGATCGCATACATGTACCTATAAAAAGAGGAAATGGCGAGCTTACTGTCACGTCGAATCTATGGCAAGTACATTTTTACACTTACCTGTATATTAAAATTCTGGAAGTGCCTGCATCTACTTATCTAACCTAGTAGCATTTGCTAGGTGCCGTGAAAATGTGACGATTTCAATCAGTGTTACAAACCAGTTTTGCAGAAAAGGGATTGACACCTCTATCTTTCACCAAGCGCCTTCAATCAAAGTTTGGTGATAAACTACGATAAAGCGAACCACTTGATTGGCTGACAGAGTACGTGACGTCATCAATGGATAAGTACTTTCGGTGAAGCCGTTTGACAGGGCTCCCAACGGTAGAATATAACACTTATAACGCGATTATAACACATATTTATCAGTATAATAACCAATAACAGATTTAACGACTTGTACATAGCGACTCTTCTCTACTAGTATTTATATTTCCTCATTGTTATTGTTATTCATTATTTAATTATTTATTTTAATATCTAGCGCTGCAAAAGATTAAAATAAAACATTGAGTTGATGGGCCGCGAAATCCGTATGGGAAGCGGCCCTTAAACTACAATTTCAATCAAGAACCCAACGGTAGAAGAGGAAGGAGAAGGGAATGGCCTGGTAGCGAGGGTGGTTGCTATAAGAGAACTACCATGAAAGATCCAAATTTGAAGCCATAAAATACCCCTGCATTGTAGACGAAGCTTAACCAGACTGGGATATCAAAGAATGAAAACGCTAATTTAAAATAAGCTCTCTTAAGTTGAGGGAAGTATTTGCGGGGTTTCTCAGATTTTAATACTACCATTTTGATACCCTGTCATTCCAGAAACCTAATCTTAGGAATATATTTGTGACTCCTGCAGTCGATAATATGCCCCTTGTTCCTAACTATCTGATATGAACGAACATGCACTGGAAAGATTTATAGTGCTTAACATTCGTCTGATATCTCTTGGGACTTATTATAAAAGGAACGTTTTTCATTTCTTATCGGGGAACATGATCTATTGAACCTTCTCAATGCTTTCTCTGATCGATATAATGTTTTATTTTTCGAGGACACTCGAGTTTTGCCCGCTATTTTCAGACCACCACGTACCGATGCCATGTCTTACCTTTCACGTCTGGAACACATCCAAACCGATCATCGCACTCTTAAATCATGTTAATCACAGGTCAGCTAACACCTCACGGTGTCGGCGTAAGCCACCCACGCCAATCTCTGAGCTTCATCGTTCAGCGATGTCCGTCTAGAAGTTGTTCATTTCTGGACTACCCCTACGATCTAGCCACTCCTCCATGCAAGTGGCAAAAAAAATCGAAAAAAAAAAAGGAATTCGAAAACAGGTGTAAAACTAATCTCATTTATTTCAAATACCGAAATACACTACCTGATCCAGCAGATACAATTATGGTCAGATGCAGAAAAAGAAAGAAAGAATTTCCGCGTCAATAATCGAGGGGTCTTTCACTTTCGGAAATTCAGACAGACGTTCAAAATTAATTAATTTTTTTTTAAGTTGGTTTCTTGCAAGAGAGAATCGGGCGAGTTTTCATGTTGGCAAGAAGAGGCCATGATGTTCTATTCGTACAAGTGTTATTTTATTCAAACGAATCACCACTCACTTAAATTCCTATGGTCATAGGTAAAAAAATACATGGTTATACTATACTGCCTTATAGCGCGAGATCGGATCATAGACCTTAATGTGACAACACGACTCTCTCATAAATAAACCTGGCTCTTTAACAAGAGATGGTGGCGCATACCCGAGAAGACCTCTCACACGTTCACATACACCAGATAGGAGGGTACTCGGATATTGAAGGCCCAATTATTACCTCCCATTGCTGAGCTATCGGGAAGTCTCTCATCTCAAAAAATAAGAATCTAAATCTTCATTTGCGTCCATAAAGCTGCAACCCCAGGGAACATTAACACGACCCGTCCCTAACTCGATTTATGCTCTATCTACATTAATCTAACATCAACTCTCTCTCACTCGCATATCATGGTCTTTTCCTCATCTTAATCTGTTCTGTTTCATGTTAGCGCTCATGCTCGCTCTTAAAACTCCGGTAGTGTATTTCTTTTTCTCTGAACTAGCGACGCCCATTTCCTCTCACCTCCTTAACCCACGTCTGTAAACCTTCTTCTTCATAGCCCACTTAATTCCCAATTCTATCATTAGGATGGATATAGCTAAAACTATTCAGCCCAAAAGGCAAAGCAGTGGGATAGATATGTCAAAATGGACAAGGTCCCTTCTATCGATCTTGAGCAAAAGCAAATAGCACATTTGCCAAATAAATCATCACTGACTCACAGAAAAAATAATCTATTATTCTTTCGTACAATCACACAACACCCCCCAGCAGTTCTCGGTCTCTTCAGCCAGAAAATAATCTTAATATAAGCAACCACTGGTTGCTGCAATTACCAACGAACAACTGGATAAGCGTTATTTCCCAGGCAAGCCCATTGCCGTAGGTTAAGTCCAAAAAGCGAATTGTTTGAGAATATGCCTACTGGTCGGCGATACAGATTTCATATTTGGAACGTCATCACTGAACACAGCTGACCGCTTCTCTCTTGCAGGAAGTTGTGATTGTTTGTTTTAATTTGGTGCTAATTAGGTATTTGGATTCAGGACGCAGCAGACCGATACAGTAACGATAGAAAATGGCCAACTTTGTGAAACAAATTTAGTAGGAGATAAGATACATGTTCTTGTTTTGCTTATCCAGCTCTTTAGAGCCCGAGACAAAAATATTCACCAAGCCATGTTCTGAAGAATGATTTTGTACCTAATTTCCAACTGAAATTTATTGGAGAATAATTGTAAGGATGACATAATGAACCTGTTCATGTACATAAAATTAGCACAATAATGAGTGCAACAAGATCCAGCTCCTTTGATATATTATATCTGGCGTATCACCCTGTGGTTTTCACTTGTTACTTGGCGGCGGGCGGTGTTTCTCTCCGGATACTTCGGCTTCCTTCAGCGTTCAAACTGGCTGTCTACCATATGAGTGAAATAGCCTTGGGTGTGACATTATACCAAATCCCCCGAGTGACTGATTGATTTCCTACAGATGGGAATAATTACGTCACAGAAAAATCATCGTTGTAAGTTCGTGCGCATCGCAAGTTCCGAAAAAATGCTTAAGAGAAATTAATAGCTCGTGTGTGCAGGTTAAAACGCGAATGTCAATGGGTTTTTTAAAATTCCCTTGGCCCCCATATTTCGAGCGATGAACTCGGTATCGTATCTGTAAATCATTCCGGTGCTTTAAATGAGACACATAGGAACAGCTATGCTAAAGGCAGGCAGCGAGAGTCATCATAAATGCATGGTAAAACAGAGAATTAGAGCGATATGCAAGAGGTGGGAACAATTGATAACGTCTGGCGACTAAAAAGCAAACATATGACTACAGGAAAGCTTCCCCCGGCATCTCACATTCAGACCCGAGAATGCGGTGGGATCTCGGACGCAGCCGCGCTTTTATTGCAGCTGTTCATGTGGAGACTATGAAGTATTCGAACGGCCCCTAGTATTGGCTTAAGCGGAATCAGATATGCTAGCTCGGGAGCTGTGATGACAGATCAGCTCACAAAAATAACTCACCTGATGTTAATAGATGAGCATTGAGGACGTCTGATGGAATAAACGCTACAACATTGGGTAAACATGGTAAATGTAAGAATACCCAGAAAAACTATCAGAAAGGCCTATGGATATGAAAGTCAACGGATAATATACCGATAATGCGATAGTCTAAATATCATGCAATGCAATAATTGCGGAGCTCCGTTATATTATTTGCTTTTAATTCAAACCTTTGAAGATGATCGATGTCATGCCTCAGGCCGGATTATTTTTATCAGTTTACTGACGCAGAATAATGTTAACCGAAAACGTTACATTGTTGTTCGAGTTCATCCCAGGATGAACACAAATATTGAATGGACTCATTATTCATCAAGGACGCTCGTATTGTCAGGGTATTTCTGCATATGGTAAACTGTGAATTTTTAAGTCTAAGTCATTATTTTGTTACACACCTTTATAATAATATTGTTCATGCCCTGTCTGTTTCGGGTATAGAAACGCTTGCCAAAGTACCGACCAGTACGGAATATATTGTTCCTGGATGGAATGAATGCGTGGCCGATTTACACGCGCATGGCAGGTCTGATTACATGTGCCGTACCAGGAAGCAATTTAAGTATGGCCTTCGTAACTGCAAGGAAAAGGAATTAAATATTCGGGCCGATAAAATGGCACAAGCGCTGTCTGATGAATCTAGTGATGTTTTCTGGAAAGAGGTTAAAACCTCTAATTGTAAAATGCAGGGCCGCGGAACCGGGGGGGAGGGGGGGGGGTGGGGAGGGCTACAGCTCTCCTCCCCCCACTTTTCGAGACTGCAATAGCACCAGTCCAGCATTTAACATGGCCGATAAAGCCCCCCCAACTTTCAAATGGGCTCCGAGGCCCCTGAAATGTATGACCTTGCCCTGTCGTGTTGACAATATCGAGGGTGAGAATGAATATAGTTAATCTCTGGAGGAATAAATTATCTAATATTTTAAATTGTGTAAATAATGTAACCTGCAAGTCTGATGTTTTGTTTACGCTTGACCAGTACAGGTCTGGCCTTCCGAATATACCTACTATTGAACCTGATATTTTGTGTCATTTGGTCAATGACATGAAGAGCAATAAATCACTGGAGTTTGATGGTTTAAGTTCTGAACACCTGAAATATTCACCTAATGAGTTTTTCATACGTTTATTTATGTGCATAAATGCAAGCTTTTCCACGGTTGTCTTCCAAAAGAGCTAACATATGTTATTATTACGCCTATTGTCAAGGATAAATCTGGCGATATAACCAAATCTGATAATTACAGGCCCATTGCTGTAGCCACTGTTATATCTAAAGTATTTGAGCCCCTTATTCTACATCACTGTGAAAAGCATTTGTACAGCTTTGATTTTCAGTTTGCTTTCAAATCAGGCTACTAGACCGATCACTGTATATATGTTTTAAAAGAGGTGATTAGTTTTTATCGGTCTAATGGTAGTCCAGTTTTTGTATGTTTTCTAGTGCGAGCAAAGCTTTCGACAGAGTCAATCATTGGATGCTTTTAAAGAAATTAATCGATAGAAGTATCCCCATGTGTTTTATTTATATTTTGTATGTATGGTGCAGTCTTCAAGAATTCGCAGTAAAGTGGAGTTCTGCACTTTCCAGCTTCTTTAGCATCAACAGTGGTGTTCGACAGGGTGTATCTTATCTCCTACTTTGTTTGCCTTATATCTGCATGACCTGGATGTGTCTTTATCTGAAGCTGGTGTCGGCTGTAATATTTCTGGATTGTTTGTTAATCACCTGTTTTATGCCGACGATATGTGTCTTATTTGTCCTTCAGTAAAGCCTTACAAGCTTTACTTAATTACTGTTCGGATTTTGCTGAATCTCACGACATATTGTACAATTATAATAAGACAGTGTGCATGCTATTTTTGCCCAAGAGATGCAGAAATTTCAAACCTCCCAGTGTTAGATTGAGTGGTGTTACTCTGGATTATGTCCGTAGATACAAGTATCTTGGTCATATTGTTTCATATAAATTGCCTGACAATGAAGATATCAGTGCACAACGAAGGAAATTATGCGTCCGCGCCAATTTAGTTTTAAGACGGTCCGAGAATTCTGATCACACTTCATTATCGGCATACCAAACCATATTACAGATACAAAAATCTCACAATAATTAATCGCAATACATAGTCGCTGAGCTGCTTTCATTGACGTTGGAGGAATTTTGACGATTGTTTTTATCAATAGGAATTTCAGGTTCCAATCTGCTCTCTGACAATCAAACGCCCGAGTTGTTTAAATAGTGACTCCGACCGTAGCTCGAGACTTTCGTTACACATTGTGTATAAAAAAAAACAAGTACCCGAGAAAAAGTCTCAATTCTCGTAAGTCTCTTTTATTATCGCCATAACAGACAGTATTACAGATAAAAACAATCTTGCAATAATTATTTGCAATACATAATCGGTCAACTGCTTTCAGTGACGTTGGTAGAATAACATAGGTGATTGATATAGATGACCCGATATCGTAAGTATAGAAAATCGGAATGTCAACGGATAATACCCGTTCATCTGAGCATGATTGTATGCTATAGTGTTCGTACATCCGAATTGGATTCGCTATGAACTATAGGGATAATGAACGGAAAAGAACTGAATGGTCATCATGTAACATACTGGGAATAACTGCGAAATCGGTTGATGGTAGGAGTAAACGATCCGAAGAAACAGGCGTATAAACCACCACGACGTGAAGCTGAATTTTAGCTCAGTTTTTACTTGAAATAATTTTTCTCTATTTCAAATATAAATCAGACTGTTTTTAGGGGGAAAACGGTAGGGGTTGTTGTTGGATTCGCGGGAGCTTTTCGGAGAGATACATAAAGTTCTGATCACTGACCATTATTCTTTATACAAATTCTAAGTCGGTTTTTCTGGGTATGTATCTCAGTCACGCTTTGATTGTGGTTGTTCGTTTGAACACCATGAAGGTGTAAGACACATGACATTCAAACAACCCCACTGGACGTGTGACACAGAACATATAGAAGGATGTTTGTCCGTTAACATAGTACTCTGATCCCCCCGTTATATGTAATCGAAATGAATTGAATATTCCCTTGATTCTGCTCCCGAAAGCCTGGTCTATTTTGAAGTGTTATTTCTTGGTTGCTGATGAAAAGTCACCTTCCATCAAATAATCAATTAAAGACGATGACGTCTATCGTTTACATTGAAAACAGGAGGCGGAGTTGTAGATTGTTTTGGTCCGTAAGTTCACTGGTGATTTTCCATGTACTTCTGGTGCCACTATTTGATTTGATTGAATTTTTGTTCGTAGTATGTTGTGTTTGCAAGTCTTATTGAATGATCTAGTTTTTTACCTCCGTCCATCAGACGGAGGTCTAGGAATGCAACGTGAAATCTCCCGCCAAATAATTGTCATATGGGGAACCCACGATTCATGTGATTTCCAATAGGGTTTACTGTGGTTCTCAACGAAATTTTGACTTCCTGTTTGGACACAATTGAAATAATGGGGTTCCCCATTGCAATGCATTGCAGCGGGCCTTGCTTCTGTAGTCGGGTTCCACCTCTCATCCACCGGGAGATTTAACATGGCGGCCCTCCAGCTTGTAGAGATGGACAATGCCATTTTTTGCCGTTTTCCGGGTAAGTTTATCGTCGCCATTTGATGTCATTACAACTCAATGATTCATAGTACACCACCCGTCATTTCTATATATCGTAAAGTATTTTTCGGCTGATGACTTATGTCGAAGCCAACCAAATAGTCGAAGTTGTTGTTGTTGCATAAACTGACTGACTGACTGGCAGACAACAGCACAATCGACGATGCCCTGATTTTTCTGATACTTGTTTTCTTTCAGTTGATGATATCCACCAGCCTGGTTGTTTAAAAACAGTTATTCTAAATTTTGCTGATAAATTATATTTCCGGGGGGGGGCTATTTATCTTGGCATTTGGCAGTTGAATATGGTTTGATTTTGCAGAGGCATCAAATTGATCCACCTGCGTGAGTCTGTAAACTTATTTAATAAAGCTGATAAATAATATACATATACTTTTCTTTTCATTTATCCTAACCGTTTAGTGACATCCACATTGTGTGCTGTGACACTTGTTGATGAAGAATAATTTGCTTGTTAAAACCTGATAATATTCTGAAAACTTATTCTGAACTGTAGCTGAAACAAAGGAGTGTCTACATTCCACATGTAAGCCTACATTATTGAGTTTTTTGACTGATAGCATGGATGGAACCTTTCCCAATTTTTTTTTTTTTTTAGTTTTAGTTTTAAGCCCTGGACATACCACTGGGCATTTATTTGCCATATGATCACATTTCATATGCTTTGTTCAGCCCCGTGATCTGGAACCAAACAGACAGTATCACTAGATGAAATAAGGAGATCATGATATACATTTCAGGTTTTACCGATGCCAAATGACTTGAACAGAAGACAATTAGACAAAAAGAAAATCAATAAATATATCAATAAATAATAAATTACATAGAAAATTTTCTTGTCTTTGCAAGGGGGACATCAGACACACTGACAACACAGACCATTCATTCAAATTTCGCCTTCCATTGGGGAGGGAGAAATATTCCTCAAACACAGTATACATATTCTCTTTTGTGATCTAATTTTCGTTTGTCAAAATATTGCTCCATAGAGAAGTTACTCATATAAACAATCCTGTTCTAGATTATGATATACTGGATTATTATCATGCCACTAACATGAACTCCAATCCAACCAGTGGTCAGGATCCATCATCATTCTTCAGAATTCATATTATTGATCACTCATAGATTGGATTAAGTTCTCATAGTACTCAGTTCTCATTTCATACTTTTGCAAATTCTTGTAACATGGCCAGGTTCCAGTTCTATTAAGTACACGTATGAAAGGTGCGAACTGGTATGATGGAGTTCATCTTGTTGTGTATGACGAAAGAATGAAATATAATGAAGGCCATAAACATTTTCAATGAAGTGAGTTTTGATATTAAATATGTATACAATTGATTCCAACTTGCAGGTCATGGATTCAGCACTTCTGATATCAGATGCAACAGGACTGTTACACAATGGATGTACTGGATGAAATGGAAAAACCAAAACAGACTATTGATTGGTTCAGCTGTGTCAGAAAGGTGTGGAATGACAGAGGTGGTGAAAATCAGAGCCAGTGATTGGCCACAAGCCCCCCCCCCCACATTGGATATCAGCTGATTCCTCAGGAAATAAACATTACGCATGTAATGACCACCGGCAGAGTGATACATGTGTCAATCGGTCAGACATTTTCAAGGATGCCCAGTTCTAACTTAAAACAACCATGCCGGACTTCATTCCTTCTCTCAGAATAATTGGATCTAACTTTTACAAAACCTGCAGCTCCCAATAGCTCCTGGATCTAGACCACATACATGAAGGGATCTAGTTTATCGGTGCTATGGCAAAAATATCATGTAGAATGGGATTGTGTGGATAATATCAGATTCATGAAAGTTAAAGTCCTGCAGCATACTCCACAAATATCATCAAAGGTCATAAAACTTTCTGGTCTGCACCAGTGTGGATCTATACTTGTTTGTTTTTTTACAAAATTATCTCCCTTGACCAAGTGAGGACTTGAATGTGTCTGAAATGATGTAGCTTCTAGAAACAAAGACTTCATTTCCTGAGTAGAGGTAAAAACCGAACATATTTTGATTATTTTATTCAAATTTCAATTCCACTTCTGGTATATGTACATGTATAAAATACATACAGAATGAACTGCATACAGAATAACACAAAGAACAGGTATATGTATCTCATTACATTCTTAACCAAAGATCAATACCTGGGTGATATTACAACAATACCATGGTGTTATATATTGTTATGATTGGCTTAACTTTAGCTGCTGAAGATATTTCTAATTTGAGGGTAATGGGCAATCATACTAAATTTATTTTCATAACTTCATTTATTTCCACAAAGCAACATAATCGAGATTAGCAAGTGAAGTTTTACAACATAATATAATACGCATCATGGGTCTCCTTCAGTTTAGTGTAGACATATATACCCTTGAATATCTGTCACCATGATTCAGTCATAATATTGTCTGTATTATATTGATGTCGACAAGGAATATACATAATTATTTGATAGTATTATTAATTGTATGTTGTTTATGATTAACATGAACTTTTTATTCGCTGGAATCCAGCCATTTGTTCCATATGGGCAATATTCTCATCAGCCATCACCATTCAATATTAATGTGATACATGTACAAGTCCATGGTAATTGATACATTATGGTGAAGGTGACCTGTAACACCAGCATACAAAATTATTCCGAGCTCATTGAAACATCATCACATGATGCTGAGACAGATCAGAACGGAGTGTCGGTGAAATCAGATGGGGATTCTGTCAATGAGGATGCTATACTGTACACATACAAAATATGAAGTGTTGATGTGTAGGGCTTATAGCATAAAATCACAAGCAAGTTGATAAAACTAGGCACACAGGGTCTCATTTCTGCCGCTAACGTGTTGATTTGGGTGGGGGCGTCCTCTCAGGGGGAGGTGTGGGTGGGAAGGGGCCTAATGTCTCAAGCAGTATTCCAGGTTTTCCATCAATATACTCTATCCCATACCCCAATATTTCAAGCACATGAAATCAACGCAAAATTATTTGCGGGGAATGTGACTTCCACATCCTTAGCTGAACATGCTAGTGGGGAACCCTCAATCTCAGGTTACGGTAATTCCCCTAATAATTCGATCACTGAAAGTGCAGCAAAAATGGCTTATATATGAAAAAGTTCTTCATGGCACCAGCTACTAAGTGTCACTTTTTGTCAGTTTGTGACTTTTCTTCAATTTGAAAGGGGAACGGGAATGCTACTTTCTCTCAGTGTTTGAATAATAGAGTTGAGAAGTGAACTTCCTGTGATTGAATTATTAGGGGAATTACCGTAATTACCATTGGTGAAGTTAACGCCCAACAAATGCAAAATTGAGCTTGGCATCGGGTCCTATGTTATTCAGTGATGTATTCCCCTACTGACCCTGTTGCCTCGACGGAGGTCTTTGCGCTCATCCAGCGCTTGTTTCTGTATCGTTTATATTGTATAGTACTGGTTTCGTCTACACGTTCTCGTCTTTCTCATATATTGAGGTAAGGATACAGAGTGTAATCCATGGTTTTAGTATTCCGAGATTGACTTCTCGAGATACGATAGGGAAACATTCTTCGCAGATCGGATTCAAATTTTCGAGAAATATATTCATAACGGATGGAGTCTTCGTGGTTAGGAATAACTAGCCAGTCCACATGTACGCCCTTGAGATTCTCTACGAATATTTTTCGTCTGTCAGGGGTAGTCTTCCGATGTGTCTTGTTTTATGTTTTTTATGTGTAGATAATGAGCGAGTGGTGATGTGAAAGACAGGGAAGTGGTCGGTAATGTAAGAGAGAATGATACCTGATATTATATAGATCGTCTTTTAGTATATAGATCGTCCAGTACGTCTTGATTCGAGTAGGTTTGGTGATTTTGGGAAAGGAGAAGAAAGATGCCAGAGTTGCATAGAATTGTTTGGAAGGGTCTTGGCTGTCTGTTTTAAAGAGATCGATGTTGAAGTCGCCCATAAGTATACTTTTTTTCGGGCTTTAAAGTTTTTCATATAGAGAGTAGGCTTGAGTTGAAGTAATTGACATTCCTTCAAGAAGTGACGGTACATTATTCCAACAATGTATGATAATTTTCCTACGAAGTAGGCTCTCATTTGCAAATTGTCCGGTAATGAGTGAGTCAGTCCATCCGAGTCCTTCCGTCGGCAAAATAAGGAGAGCCGTTGACATTAGAATCTTGATTTTTGGCACGAACGTGCATTAGGGGACTGTTGCCAGCAAGATCTGAGCCGACCTACTTCTGATGAAAATTTGACCCACTTAGGTGACCTATAACATCACGCTTGCACCCCCAAGTCATCTAGGTGATCTGTAGCATTACGCTTGGACCCCCAAGTCATCTCCCTCACCCTATTTCCTAGGTCCTGTGACGTTAGTCACACTACTCATGTGTTATATATGGTCTCTAGAATTGGAATCTAAAATTCATCGTTTTTATCCTCAATTGAGATATCATCTCTGAACGTACAGTTTGAGAAGATATCCCTGACATATAGAATACCACCCCTCGAACGGTTATTACAAGACGACTGTCTTGACGGTTCACGATACCGTTAAATAACCCCACAGTGTCAACAGCATGTGGAATATCAAAGAATAAATTCACTAATTTTAACTAAGCCCTCTTGAGAGCAGTAGTTGTGGGTTAACTGAGATTTTAAACCTACCATTTTGATACCCTGGCATTCCACGAACCTATTCTGTGGCATATATTTGTGACTTCCACAGCCTATAATATTTGACCTTTATTCTTCGCTGTCTCATATGAACGAACATGTCCCGGAAAGATTAACTGTGCCCAAAATTCATCCAACGACCTCATGGGACTTAACAGCAACGTTTTTCTCTTATCGTGGAAAATGATCTATTGAACCTTCGCATTGTCTTTTTTCTGATAGATATACCGTGGTAATTTTCGAGGACACCGTGAAGATTACCGCAGTTTTACCCGCTGTTTTCAGATCACCACGTACCGATGACATCTCACTCCTTTCACGTCGGGAGCACATCCAATCTGATCATCGCACTCTTAACCCTACCTGGCCTGGGGGGGGCCATTATGGCCCCCCCTACCAAACTTTCTGCACTATCTCCGGAACGGCGAAAAAAGGAGAGCTGAAACTCCGTGACTTTATCATTTGTTTTATTGGGGTCATTTTGAGCCTATTTTCATAACCCCCCGAGCAGAGGATCATGGGTAAATTCAAGATGGCGGCCACGTGGTGTACCAGAAAAGTGATTTTTTGTCATATTTCTTCAAAATTTCTGCTTTTCCTCAATGAAAAGTTGGCAAAAGCTATTTTATTTCATATCACATTAATATTTGCTAATTTTTCATGCAGTTTTTGTGGAGAAATTGCAAAAATAAAAAATTCGGAAAATCTGACCAAAAAATCGACCAAAAAATGCCGTTTTTCAAAATGGCGTCACTGTGACGTCATCATAGCGGCCATCTTGGATTTTTTTACATTTTCTGGTAGAGCTTGACCCAAGGATATAGTGTAATAAGTTTCAGCCCCCTAGCTCAATGGGTAAGAAAAATAATTAGGGGGGGCCATTTCGGCCCCCCCCCAGGCCTGGACAGGTCCCAAAAAGCCCAGGCCAGATAGGGTTAAATCATGTTAAGCACAGATCAGATAACAGCTCACGGTATAGGCTAAGCCACCCACCACAATTTCTGAGCTCCGCCGTTCAGATATGTCGGCCTTGAAGTTGTGCACTTCTGGACTACCACTTCGATCCAGCCACTCCTCTATGCAAGGGAAAAAAGGAATTCGAAAACAGGTGTAAAACTGATCGCATGTATTTCAAAAACCGAAGTACAGTACCTTTACAATTATGGTCAGATAGACAGTATAGAGCCTTTCCGCGTCAATAATTGAAGGATCTTTTACTTTCGGCAATTCAGACAGACATTCAGTTGAAATTTAAAAAAGGTTGGTTTCTTGAAAGAGAGAATCGGGCGATACTTTTCATTGTTCGCAACAAGAGATCGTGATATTCTATTTGTAAGATCGTTATCAGTGGCAAGTATTCTTGTATTCAAAGCAATCACCAATTAGTTATGTTATTATATAGTTTCTATGGTCATAAATCAAGAAAATATATGGTTGAATCTGCCTTATAGCACGAGGTTAGACCTTAATGTGACAACAAGAGTCTCTCATAAGTAAACCGTGCCCTTTAATAAGAGACTAGCGCATACCCGATAAAACCTCTCACATAGACACATGCACCAGATTGGAGGGTACACGAGTATTGAAGGCTCAATTATCAAGCTCCCATTGCTGAGCTATCGGGAAATCTCCGATCTCAAAAAGTAAGAATCTAAGTCATCATTTGCGTCCACAAAGCTGCAACCCCAGGGCGCATTAACACGTCTCGTCGTCCCTAACTCCATTCATGCTCTAACATAGATTTCGGAAAACTGGATTTTTGTCTGACATTGTCCATGCCAAGATAAATAGAAACAAGACTCCAGAAATTGCTGGCCATGATGGCTTCTTCAAATAGTTTGGTATGAGAAAAGCTTACCAGAAAGATCAAGAATGATCATCTAAAAATTTCTTTCACGAGACCGATACAGTACCTATAAAAATGACCAACTCTTTGACACAAAATTTAGTAGGAAATAACATACACTTTTTTTGCTTATCCAGCTCTTTAGAACCCGCTACAAAATTATTTACCAGGCCACAAAATGATTTACCAGGACACAAAATTATTTACCAGGTCACAAAATTATTTACCAGGCTACAAAATTATTTACCAGGCCACAAAATTATTTACCAGGCCATGTTCTGAAGAATCATTTTGTATCTAATTTCCAACTGATATTTTTGCAGAAAAGTTGTAAGAGTGCCTTAATGAACCTGCCCATATATATACAATTAGTACTATCATGAGGCATTACTGTAATGTACGCAACAAGCTCCGCCGTCGTCTGAGATACATCATTCTTTAGATGACGACTTTACAACGAGTGTTATGGATTAGGAATACTGATCAGCGATATGGATTTGATATTTTTGGAACATCATGATGTCTTGCCGGCATCATTGAAAACTGTTGAACGCTTCTCTCTTGCAGGAAACAAGCCAATGTTTGTGTATACTATGAATGTCTTTTTGAACTTGGTGTTAATACTGTTATATGGAATATGGAATAGGTCCTTGGCTTATGGACGCGGATATTCTCTAATGGACGACGGCTAAATTATGAATGACGGACCAGACGCTTGTAATTTAGTATATATCTCACTAGTAGTGTGCTCGACTCCCTCATCATACCATAATGTGATTGATTTACTACAAATGGCAATAATTACGTCACAGAAAACTCATGCTCATCGCATGTTCCGCCTCGTCAGCAAAGAGTAAAGCTGTATTTTGATCAGAATAAATGCTTAAGAGAGATTAATAGCTCGTGTGTGCAGGTTAAAACACGAATGGCAATGATATTTGTAAAATTCCCTTGGCCCCGATATTTCGAGCGATGAACTCGGTATCTGTAAATCATCCCGGTACTTTAAATGAGACACATAGGAACAACTATGCTAAAGGCAGGCAAAGAGAGTCATCATAAATGCATGGTGAAACAGAGAATTAGAGCGATATGCAAGAGGTGGGGCAAATTGATAACGTCTGGCGACTAAAAAGCAACCATATGACTACAGGAAAGCTTCCCTCGGCACCTCACATTTAGACCTGAGAATACGGTGAGATCTCGGACGTTGCCTTAGTATCTCAGCCGCGCTTTTATTGCAGCTGTTCATATGGAGAGTATGAAGTATCCGAACGGCCCCTAGTATTGGCTTAAGCGGAATCAGATATGCTAGCTCGGGAGCTTTGATGACAGATCAGCTCACACAAATAACTCATCTGATGTTAATGAATGAGCATTGAGGACGTCTGATGGAATAAACGCCACAACATTGGGTAAACACGGTAAATGCAAGAATGAACACAAATATTGAATGGACTCATTGTTCATCAAGGACGCTCGTATTGTCAGGGTATTTCTGCATATGGTAAACTGTGAATTTTTAAGTCTAAGTCATTATTTTGTTACACACCTTTATACCATTTTCTTTTTCGTGGACAACTATTTCGTGGATAAAGACTCTTTTTTGTAAATGTTCAGACGCAGGACGTGTCTTAGTCGAACAGCTGAGTGATATAGTAAAGGTGCTTTTTACTTTTCCATTCAGATATTTTGGCAGTAATCGATGTGTTTATACCTACAAAGCAGTCGAACTGACTTGCGTATGATTATGATACAATAGTTATACTTTGATTGTTAGCCTTGAGTAGTAGATTAACTATGAGTTGTTCTCCATGCTTGCTAGTTAAATCACGTCCGCCCATTTGTTTTGAAGAAAGTATCCCAGTGTTATTTGATTTGTTTAGGTCCGCCAGGTTACGGTCAGTGTCATGTTGCATAAATATGGTTAGGACTGAATGGAGAAGTCAGAATACGATCAGTGCTCGGACATTGCTAGACCAGTTAGTATAGGAGCCAACCAAGCTGACTGTAGATTTATTTTTATTATACCTCATGTAAATTCATTATGTTTTCATTGGTTGACAGCCTGTCACGTGTCATTCTACAAATCGTGATGCTGCCTTACCGTTGAATAAATATCTTGTACCACGGCAGAGCGTTCAACATGACCAATTATTCCACGTCGACATCTGCTGCTCCAGCCAGGAGTAGCCTCCCATTTATTTTCGTTGATGTCTTATGGCCAACGTACCCATGGTGACAGGCCGATTCATGTCGTCGGCCAGTGCCGAAGCTCTGTCGCATCGAAACTGTTTCGACTACGGATGTCGCTGACAAACGGGAGAGTTTCAAAATTATGACAGGAAAGGTATGTTTTACGTAACGTACGTACTAAAAATAAAACATTTGGTATAATAAAACAAACATTCGGTATAATAAATCGTGACAAATCGTGATGTCCCACCCTATAACATGCAATAATTGTATAATGTATGTCTGTATTTTTAATATCCATCGTCATCAGTAAATTTATGTTTAAATGTACGACAGTCTCTGTGTTCAATACCTCGACCGAACGGCAAAACTAACATTACTAGACTACAGCGGTCACTATCTGTGGCATGTCTATGCTTTGTAAAGTATTCAGATTTGCAATTTTAGTTTTCTGGCTGATCCCCATACGTATTTTGCGACCTATCGACACATCGCTTTCTTTATATTCCATAATATACATTTCTTAGAAACTCTTAGGAACACAATGTAGGGGTGTTCTTTAAAGCTTGCTTCACAGGGAATGTAGTATCTGCGTTTCTAATCGATGGTTTTCAGAAGCCATGTATCGATCCCAAAACGTTCGATTTGTTATTATTAATATAAAGACAGAATTTCAGGTCCCAATCTGCTCTCTGACAATCAAACACCCTTGCTGGTAGACCAGTATTCAAGTAGGGTGGTATAAAACGCCAGCTCATATGTCATACCAAAATGAAGATGTACGTGGTGAAGTTTTATTTCTTCTTCTATCCCATGATGCAATGCACATCCATGACAATTAAATGCTAGATGGGAATCAAAATAGTGCAATTCATTTACGCTGACTGCAGCCACCTTTCTCATGCAAGGTGACAATTTAATTGCCGACGCAAGATTCCGAGACTGTCACAGTCCTGTAAGCTTTAATTTGGTGCGTCAGTACTTCACATCTTGCTGCACATGCATTGTGCAATGTCGAGTTACATAAGGGATGTCAGATTTCAGAATAATTGATCGAATGTCATGCACCTGAGTCCGTAACATTTGCAACATTAGCCATTTTAGCAACAGCTAACACGCTGGTCGGAATATGCAGCCAACTCAGGTATGGTGGTTTAATGTATCAGCAAATCAAGTGTAAATTTGAGTTTTCCTTCAGAGAGCTCAAATTTTAGTTGTTTTCGACAGTTATTAGGGATATACTTAGTTTATTATCTATTCTCATTATAACTATAAATGTCGGTCTTTCGGGATATATCGCTTGACTTCCGGTAACCGAAAGATAACGAAACCCTTTCAGAGCTGGTCCAATTGGTTATTTGTATAATTCTAAAGGTTCTTCACATCATATATAAGTAGGGCGAGGCGGCATGAGAACCCATTACGGAAACACTCACACTCGACAACCTGTTCACGTTGACTCTACTTTCACACGTTATAATCGAACATACATATCCCAGACGAATAGTACTGATAATAGCTCTCGATATAGGAAAGATACCGTCAGATAGTACAGACAAGAGTCATTCCTAGATTTCATAAAATTCATGACTTTCAAGACATTATTCGTGCCTTATTCTTTATTATTCCGTAGTAAACCAGCAAGCAATGGTGAGCCAACAACAAGCAACAGTTCACCAGTTTGTTTGCAAATGAAATTTGGCAAAACAAATATTGACGAAGGATGAATTGGTTGTGGGTTCAGCAGGGATACTAGAATCCATTGTTTTATATCACAATTATTTGATCATTTGGAAAATGTACCATGCCGAATAGTTATTGCAAATGACACGCCATTAATTGACAATTTTCAAGGGAAGACTTGGCGCAGATAGAATTGAAGCAATGACAATTGTCTAATGTTAATCCATTATTTATCTTCTCTCTGTTGTCAGGATCTGATGGAGGCCTAAAACTGTGTCATGAGTACATTGATAGAGGATCCCGAGATTCCATTGGTCGGGATGAACGGGGGCTATCCATTATACGCCAGTACCAGCGATGTCAGCGATAAAATCAAACATGCCAGCCTGAAAAATGTCGGGGTACGCCTGGCAAAACGGAAGAAACTTTTCCGCGTGCGGCGGAGGTTGGCTGATTTAGCATTGAGTTTGGCATTCTTCGGTATTTTCCTAACCGTTATAGAGACGGAGATGCGATTCGGAAAAGCGCAACGTCTCTTGCACTTCGTGGAGTCGTCTCGCTGTCCACGTTCGCCCTCCTAACAGCTCTAGGATTTTACCATAAATTCGACATTCAAATCTACACCATGGACAACAGCATCGAAGTATGGCAGTTGGCATTGACCAAACGAAGGGTTTTGAAAATTCTGCTCGAGTTTGTGGTCTGTATCGTGCACCCTTTCCCTCAGACCCTGAAGTTCAACTGGGCCACCACATCGGACGACTGGTTCACGCATCACGAAAGTAACAGGGCTCCGCTGGACATCGTACTGACCTTACCTATGGTCATCAGGCTCTATCTCATCTGGCGAGTTGTCATGTTACATAGCAAGCTATTCACAGACGCTTCCTCTCAGAGTCTGGGCGCCCTCAACCAGATTCCGTTCAACTTTAGCTTTGTCTTTAAGTCCATCATGGCCATGCACGCCGACTATGTATTGACGGCCATTATGGTCACTTTGTTTGTCGCGGCCAGCTGACTGTTTCGGGCCTGTGAGATTTACGTGGATTCCACTCAAGAACATGGTAATTACCTCAATGCAATGTGGTTGGTGGCTATAACTTTTCTCTCGGTCGGTTACGGTGATATATTCCCCCATTCTTATTGCGGAAGGACAATCTGTGTGATAACGGGTATGATGGGGGCCGCGTGCACGGCGCTTGTAGTTGCCGTGTTTGCCAGGAAGCTAGACCTATCACGATCGGAAAAGTACGTACATGACTTTGTGATTGATGTAGACTTGGAGAAGCGAAGGAAACATGCCGCGGCGAATATCCTTAAGGCCGGCTGGCTCATCTACAAGTTTAAGAGGATCGGGGGTAGCCATGTGTGGCAGGTGCGAAAATACCAGAGAAAACTATTGCGGTCGATACACGTAATACGGGAGATCAAGGCCGCGCAAAGACGGCTTATAGACGGCGCTGTGACAGTAATTGAAATGAACAAAGGCCAAAGCCGTTTGGCAAAAGACGTGATGATCATTAAGGAGAAACAATCCACTATAGACAGCAAAGTGAGCGCTCTTGAGAAAAGTATCATATCTATCGACCAACGTCTAGAGTACATCTGTGATACCCTTGGGAAGCTGAAAGGCGAACTCAGGTAGACGGCAATGTTCTAACGCTGTGACTGATGTACGCTAATCCCCTTTCCAATTAGAGGTGAGATTGTGATAGGCCAAGGGCTAGATTCGGACGTTGGCGTTTGGATAATTCACACTATTAACTGGGCTGTAATGATTAGATTACCTCGATTCTCCACTGAATTATTGACCACTCTATCGACAGCCAAACCACCAGGGCACATGACACGGAAAACTGATCATGCGCAACATTCTACTCCCAATGTAATGAGAGTTGAGACTAATATTGCACTCATTTCGTTTTCCCCGAAGGGCCGTGTTTGGATGTGAAGTAGTATTGATCATACGATACAGGGCCATCAGTCTTATGTCTTGAGCAGTGTTCCAAGCCGCTTCCATGTTAACGAATGAGATGTAACGCGCTAGTGTGACGGGGATATAGAGATCCTTTACGCCTTGCTAACGTCGTAATCTGGAGTAACGAGAGCCATGGAGACGGGCATCATTCTGGATCCAATATGTGCAATCTAGTCACCTTGCTGAAAGATAGTTCACCCGAGAGCTTTGGTTTAAGTGTTATCTGACCATTCCATGGCGTAGATATTTTCCTAGATACAAAGTTAAACATCTATGCACCATCATCTAGCATATTCGCATGTATACAGTATCCCCACTAACCATGCCAAAGTTTAAGAACCATTCACGTCACGAGAAACCATGGCTACAACTGAACAGATGAGTTAATCACATATCAATCCGCCAGTAGTATTATTGCAGATCTTACCGGTAATGCTGAAAGAAAACAATATATGCACCGTGTCGCTCGAAAGAAGAATATGTCCACGCATGTATTTTTGTGTTGAAGTTAGCTGTAGCATGTTTGCAAACATAAACAAAAGTACAAATGTACGTTTTAAGGAGGACTCGATTTCGGTCTCATCTAGATGCCCCTGAAATACCAAATATATCATTTTAAATGAGAAAGTTTTCGATTGGCATAAACCACCTTATTTTATTTTAAACTTTGTTTTTTTGTTGTTGCTCATACTAATTGCAACTCATTGAGCCTCGAATAACAGCGCCCAGACGAGGAAATGGTATATTCGTGGAAATGGCTGATTTTCAGATTAAAACACCTCTCTTTTCTCTCCGTAAATATAATAAGGATCGATCATAAACAAAAGCGACTTCGATCCACGTCTACCTACCGGATCAACGATTATTTTGTACTGAACTCATTCTGTGTATGGTTTATCTTCATACGTTTTCAGAGAGGAATATGAAGCGTTTTCATCTCAAAATCGATTTTTCACAAATACGCTATTGGTGTACTTAGGTAAAATTATATTTTTGTCACTTTAATCGCACATATACTGGGACCGAATTCTCGCTAAAACGTACAACGTCCTCAATGAAATACTGCTTGTGCGTAATTGACACTCGCTGAAGTATCAAGCCGATAGGTCACATTGCGGTTATGAATTTATTCGCCGCTTGGGGTGTACTGCATGGAAGTGATATATATCGTTATCGGATGAAACGTATTTACGTACAAATTGTTGATATTGTATTGAATTAATATTCAATATTTGTAAATATATAGGAATGCTAAATCCCAGTAAATATCAATGTATATATCTATTTAAATAAAGTATCTCACAGAAATAAATGAATCGCGGTTGTTTTCAATCGTCATGTATACATGTATATATCAATAAAGCCAGTGTCACACATAAACGTTCTGTCGCTTCATATCTTGTCTTTTGCTTGAGGTATTTCCCATCTCGATTGTGGAGTGTTAATCTTCGGTATGTATATCTCGTTCTACACCTTGGTGATCTTCAAAGCATTGTGTTTGCACGGCTCCTGGTCTCGAGAAAACTATAGTGCGGCGTCAAGATCTATCAGGCCTCGCTGTGGTTGTGTCTATAGTAGCTACATATGGCGTATATCTCGCCTAGTAGCATTTGCTATATCCTGCTAAAAAGGCGGTCGATCTCAACCACCTCACTGGAGGATAATAATACTCCAGCCATCAGTCCGAGTTTCGGACAAGATTCCCACTTGGGCAGCACAACGCCGGAAGTGGCATCATAAAAAGTACAAGCGATGCTTGTAGAAAGTTCAGATTACTTTTCAATTCTGCATCATAATTGTGCTGAGTTAGCGTTTAGAACAATGATCTTGAGATTATTTATTTCCGCCTTTTATATGGTGCCAGCATATGAAAAGCAGTTCGCTCATGTGCAAAACTGATGGTGGTATTCAGTCGGATCCAAACAACGCGTTTTGTGCGAGGGTGTGTCCGTATACATATAACCACGTCGTAATAGTCGACTTCCTCTATTGGGGACAAGGAGATAAGTGGAGTGAGCCTCTGAAACTGAGCATGCGCTGTAGGGAGGGTGGGCCGATCCCTCATGTAAGGTTTTGTTGTTCACGCCTTTATATTTACATACAGATATACAATATTGAGGAGCCTGTCGTCTAGACTCAGTGTTGCATTGAGATATACTATTTTTGTTTGTCTCGTAAGCCTTACAGGAAAGATGGTCCAACAAGCCTATACCACCAGGCACAATCAAAGTTCCTGAAATACCACACACCGATAGCAAAATGGTAAGCGTCAGATCCGACATTCAATATTCAGCCATCGTCTATAAAACAATATTCTGCGTCAATAATCGAAAGACCTACTTCGTATCACAGCACCAATTCCAAATATATATTAAATAAAAATAATAAAACCATTTGGTTTCTTACAAGAGAGAAGCGTACAGCATTTTCAATGATGTCAGCAAGACATGATGATGTTCTCTATAACACCCAAATCACAGACCATTATTGTTTATCCCGTTCTCCAGACTATGTATCTCAGTCACGCTTTGATTGTGAATCAAGTACCTTCGTAGTGTACGAGAACTTTGGCGCTGTGCTTCCTAACTTCATCTTCAGACAGCATTTGCCACGCTTTTTCTATGGGTCATACCTCTGTAAATATTTCGTGATCTATATTGGATACTCCAGCAGAAAACCCCCCGTAGAACCTCTTGCAAATTCAAAGACTTACACTTTACACTTCCCCTATTAAAAACAATACGACGTCTTCCCATATTTGGAGTTCATATCTGCTCGGTTCCGTTAAACCCTGATCTTGATTGGCTAACATGTATAAAAATGGCTTACTATTAGAAGAATTTATGACAGAAAGTCAATGCAGTATTTATCCTTGGTACGTGGATATGTGAGATTTTCCCACGATTTCGCTTAACTCTAGGTTGGGACCGAATGAACATCGTGTAGTGATGAGATCTTCGCGGTGTTCATAAGAACAGTGGCATTCAAATCATGACTGATATACAATATACCCCAGAAAATGACTTAAAAATTCATTCGAAAGAAAGAATAGTGGTAAATGATACCGATTGGTCGATCTAAA
>JAVTVY010037021.1:0-17532 GCA_036873755.1 Hanleya hanleyi
TGCTGTTTCACAAAAAAAAAAGACAAAATGAAAGAAATACACATCCACCCACCTGTATCTTCAGGTGTTTCTGAGCAGAAATGAAAGAATTTTCTTTTTACCTGAATCAACATTCGGTGAGTATAACATCAGGGGTTGAAATGTAAAAATAGGGCAAGTTACTGCTTCATGTCCGGCCCTATTTTTTGTGACAATCCATGGTAATCCAGTGCTGTCCTATTTTGTGAGTGTACTGATAGGAATCCGATAACTGTGGACAAGTAAGCCCTGCCTGCATGTACATTGAAGTCAGTATTCATTGTGGTTAAAAATCTTTTTTACGCTGCATATACATCGTACAGCCAGAGAAAGTGTAACTCCAAACCAACAATTATTATATCTACTAGGTTGAGTTCTGAGACTTTAATACCTGTACTCCTTTCCATTCCATGTACTCCTTTCCATTTTAAACCATGTACTCCTTTCCATTTTAAATGGAGCATTCTGATTGGCCAACAGCCATGCTGGTCAGTGAGAGCTGTATTGTATCGTGTGTATTAGTGACCATTTGCATGCAGGTGTAACCTAATCCACTTTACTTCCTTATTTACCAAAATATTTGCAATTTATTCTTGGATTCATTATATTTAATAATTTTTAGCTCATGCTCGACATTCTCTTCCTTTATTGCCATGGTAACAGCTGGGCGGGGCATGGAAGCAACAGCCATCAGAGAACTTTTGTCTCTTGGACTCGTCTACTTAACAGGTTTGTTACACTCCTTGTAGAACACCGGGCAGAACTGTATATTTGAGAGCATTCAATACTTTCTTGGTAATTATTGTTTATTTACATGTACCTGTCGTTCTAGGTAATGATTGTTTATTTACCTGTCGTTCTAGGTAATTATTGTTTATTTACCTGTCGTTCTAGGTAATTATTGTTTATTTACCTGTCGTTCTAGGTAATTATTGTTTATTTACCTGTCGTTCTAGGTAATGATTCATAAAAGATAAATAATGTTATAGTCCATTAAATTAGCATGTCCTGCTTCTTAGATGTAAATGGTTGAATATTTTAGAATTTGAGCTTCATTGCTGTCCTTGGATCTACCCATGGATCTGTATAGAGTCAATGTGTAGAAGGAGGTGATAACCTGAACATTCCTGTAAATTCTTCCATTCCTGGTATTTGTCTGTTTAACTATTGATCCCCCTTGTATTTTTTCCTGTTTAACCTTTGACCCCTTGTATTCCCTGTTTAACCTCTGACCTCTTGTATTACCTGTTTAACATTTGACCCTTGTATTTTCTGTGTGAACTTTGACCCCTTGTGTTTCCCTGTGTAACCTTTGACCCTGTGTGTACTCCTGTATAGTCTTTGACCCTGTGTGTACTCCTGTATAGTCTTTGACCTGTGTGTACTCCTCTATAGCCTTTGACCCTGTGTGTACTCCTGTATAGCCTTTGACCCTGTGTGTACTCCTGTATAGCCTTTGACCCTGTGTGTACTCCTGTAGAGCCTTTGACCCTGTGTGTACTCCTGTATAGTCTTTGACCCTGTGTGTACTCCTGTATAGCCTTTGACCCTGTGTGTACTCCTGTATAGCCTTTGACCCTAAAAATTCTGTATAGCCTTTGACCCTGTGTGTGTACTCCTGTATAGCCTTGACGCTGTGTGTAATTCTGTATAGCCTTGACCCTGTGTGTGCTCCTGTATAGCCTTTGACCCTGTGTGTACTCCTGTATAGCCTTTGACCCTGTGTGTACTCCTGTATAGCCTTTGACCGTGTGTACTCCTGTATAGCCTTTGACCCTGTGTGTACTCCTGTATAGCCTTTGACCCTGTGTGTTCTCCTGTATAGCCTTTGACCCTGTGTGTACTCCTGTATAGCCTTTGACGCTGTGTGTACTCCTGTATAGCCTTTGAACTGCTGTAATTCTTGTATAGTCTTAATCTGTGTGTACTCCTCTATAGCCTTTGACCCTGTGTACTCCTGTATTTGTATAGCCTTTGACCCTGTGTGTACTCCTGTATAGCCTTGACCCTGTGGGTACTCCTGTATAGCCTTTGACCCTGTGTGTACCCTGTATAGCCTTTGACCCTGTGTGTACTCCTGTAGAGCCTTTGACCCTGTGTGTACTCCTGTATAGCCTTTGACCCTGTGTGTACTCCTGTATAGCCTTTGACCCTGTGTGTACTCCTGTATAGCCTTTGACCCTGTGTGTACTCCTGTATAGCCTTTGACCCTGTGTGTACTCCTGTATAGTCTTTGACCCTGTGTGTACTCCTGTATAGCCTTTGACCCTGTGTGTACTCCTGTATAGCCTTTGACCCTGTGTGTGCTCCTGTATAGCCTTTGACCCTGTGTGTACTCCTGTATAGCCTTTGACCCTGTGTGTTCTCCTGTATAGCCTTTGACCCTGTGTGTACTCCTGTATAGCCTTTGACCCTGTGTGTACTCATGTATAGCCTTTGACCCTGTGTGTGCTCCTGTATAGCCTTTGACCCTGTGTGTACTCCTGTATAGCCTTTGACCCTGTGTGTACTCCTGTATAGCCTTGACCCAGTGTGTACTCCTGTATAACCTTTGACCCTGTGTGTACTCCTGTATAGCCTTTGCCCCTGTGTGTACTCCTGTATAGCCTTTGACCCTGTGTGTACTCCTGTATAGCCTTTGACCCTGTGTGTACTCATATAGCCTTTGACCCTGTGTGTACTCCTGTATAACCTTTGACCCTGTGTGTACTCCTGTATAGCCTTTGACCCTGTGTGTAATCCTGTATAACCTTTGAACCTGTGTGTTCTCCCGTATAGCCTTTGACCCTGTGTGTACCGGGTAGCCTTTGACCCTGTGTGTGCACTGAAGTGAGAGTTCTTGACCCTGTGTGTGCTCCTGTATAGCCTTTGACCCTGTGTGTACTCCTGTACAGCCTTGACCCCGTGTGTACTCCCTGTAAGATGAATTTGACCCTGTGTGTACTCCTGTATAGTCTTTGACCCTGTGTGTACTCCTGTATAGTCTTTGACCTGTGTGTACTCCTCTATAGCCTTTGACCCTGTGTGTACTCCTGTATAGCCTTTGACCCTGTGTGTACTCCTGTATAGCCTTTGACCCTGTGTGTACTCCTGTAGAGCCTTTGACCCTGTGTGTACTCCTGTATAGTCTTTGACCCTGTGTGTACTCCTGTATAGCCTTTGACCCTGTGTGTACTCCTGTATAGCCTTTGACCCTGTGTGTACTCCTGTATAACCTTTGGCCCCATGCATTTTCCTCTGTAACCTTTGACCCCTTGCATATCCGTTGTTAAAAATTTGGACCCTTGTATTTTCCTGTGTAACGTTTGCCCGTGTGTACACCCGTGTATAACCTTTGACCGTATTCCCATGTCAGGTGGTCGTGACAGACAGGGCGGACCGGTGCTTACGTTTCCGTCTCAGAGACAGATTGTTGAGGTCCCCCCTCAGGATATATCCACCTCAGTACAGTACTTAGCACAAATACCCAGGTTAGAACATTATGCACTTACTGAAGAGGTGTTCATATGGGCTTGTCCTGTTCACCAATCGATTACTGAAATAAAGTATTGTTTAAACTATTACACACTCACTCGCTCACATAGTGGGGTTTTCCCATCATTGTGACTGCCATGGTCTACATGTACCTTCCTTTGACCAGGGTCAACTAGGCAAGCGCACATCCTAAATAGCGGAGAGTCTGTACAAAAACATTACAAATTCACGAAATGAGCTGACCTTGATTGATGTCGCTATATACATGTTTGACGCAGTCTTGCGACATACACCCTTCTGATTGGCTGAAGTGTCAAGTGACGTATACCTGACCCCTGTGACCCTTGGACAAAGCTAAGTTAAACACTTGGTTGACTGACAGTCAACAAAGGCTTCCGACCATAGATGAGAAAAGGGAGGGTGGGGGATTGACCTGCTGGCAAGGGTGGAGTTCTCTACAACTGATGGATGATGCATCAGTAATTTGATCAATTATAAGAGTTGTTCCAAGCTCCTTGATTCTGTATCTTCTCAAATATGGAACTGATCAAGCATTTGGCTGGAGTTGGCGAATGAAATATATATTATCTACCGTAGTGTTGTTCAGAGATATGAATCAGTTCCTATGATTGTCGTTGTTAGTCATTATTATATAATTACACTTGAACATGTCCTACCTTTATATTTCAGCCATGAGTCCAGACGACAGGGTTTCACAGCGGTTGTTGACAATCGTAATGGGAGTTGGGCGAACCTGTCAATCTTACTGGCAGCACTACAGGTAGATCTACAGCTGAGAGAAAAGACGGACAAAAGGATCTAAAATATTTGTTGTTCTGTCATCTCTTTAATAATTCAAATTGTTCAGATTTTTTTTTGCGAGAAAAAAAAAAAATCTTGTGGATAATAAGGAAGCCCCCATAATGTTCTGTTGGAGGTGAAAGTGCTAAGACTGGGCTTGTTGCTCAAACCTAGAATTATTGAAGAGAATTCAGTGATATATATTTGTCCCCCACTTTTAATAGAGTGTATAGTAAACCCTGTAATATTACATTCACCTTAATTTGATTTAGATTACCATCTAATACCATTAAAATTAACGAAGACATAATGGATCATCGGCATGATTTTGTACAATGCTGTGAAATTTTACCTTCACAGGCACTGCCGCATAATTTTTTAGGAACTTGTCAACCCTTTTTATCGCCAACAGTATAAAAACAAGTATATTTTTTTACATTTTCTTTTCTCACTTTTTACACATCTCTCAGAATTTTGCAAAAATATGTGAGGTCTTATTTTTATTTGCAGGAAATAATATTATTGGAGGCTGATTCTTTAAGTAACTCAAAGAACGTTGTTGTTTATGCAAATTTTATTAAACCTCTCAGAAAAGATGGATCTATAAATATTGGTCTGTGCGAAAGAAGAAAATAAATAAAAAGATATCTAAAAAAGCCTCCCTACCTCGTCATTTTCTGTAAAAAAAAAAAATACAAAAAAAAAAGTGCCTGTGAAGCTAGAGATGAACTTTATTCAGCCTTAAGAAGAAATGTGTTTTCAAGACTTATTTATAGACTTACATAATGATCAATAGATAAATATATTTAATCCTAATTGAATTTCTCTTTCAGCAATCTCTAGGTGATGGCCTGAAGCTGTTACTGGTCATCAGCTCGGGTTCTTCCTCAGAACGTAGACTTCATGCCAACTTTAGACGAGAAAAAACTCATCTCAATTTTGAGGTATGTCAGTAGTGCAGTCTCTCTTGTTTGTAAAATCTGCAATAGGTCTTGATCACTCTCCTGGGTTATGTATTTTGTGAGTGATCACTCTCCCGGATTATGTATTTTGTGAGTGATCACTCTCCTGTATTATGTATTTTGTGAGTGATCACTCTTCTGGATTGTGTATTTTATGAGTGATCACTCTCCTGGATTGTGTATTTTGTGAGTGATCACTCTTCTGGATTGTGTATTTTATGAGTGATCACTCTCCTGGATTGTGTATTTTGTGAGTGATCACTCTCCTGGATTGTGTATTTTGTAAGTGATCACTCTCCTGGGTTGTGTATTTTGTGAGTAATCACTCTCCTGGATTGTGTATTTTGTGAGTGATCACTCTCCTGGGTTGTGTATTTTGTGTGTGATCACTCTCCTGGATTGTGTATTTTGTGAGTGATCACTCTCCTGGGTTGTGTATTTTGTGTGTGATCACTCTCCTGGATTGTGTATTTTGTGAGTGATGCGTGAGTGATCGCTGCTGTATCACTCAAGATTGCATTTCCAGTTGGAAGATTGTTGGGGAGTGAAAGTGATCCCTCTCCTTATTAACTGAGAGACTTCAGTGCATTATAGCTGGATATGAAATCAACCGAGAAGCAACACTCAGATTCAGCAAGTTCAGTTCTGCAACCTCTCAGAATGCCCAAGCAGGGAGATCAGCATCCTCTCCCAGGGTGCTTTGCGCTACGCTGCATTTACCCCTGTAGGGGTCTCGCCATCTTTTGCAGGATTCCTGCAGAAACCAAGAACTGTTCTGTCTTACTGTTTTACTGATGGCAAAACGTATATTTATCTTGGAATATACTTAACGGATATTCAGTGTGTTACAAAACGGCAGTGTCACAGTTTGAAGGCAGCGTTTTGACACATCACCTCAGAACTACATATGTTGCGGAAATATATATCGGTGAATCGCGGCTGATATTAATTCGCCCAGTTAGACGGTCGTCATGTTCATTTACTGTGGCAACAGATGACCTTGGGTCAACTCCGGTAAAGTCCGTGAGACCCTTACAGCGCTACATGGAGAGGCACGAAGCAGAACGTAATGGATGCCTGGTAGAGCTTGGGAGATCAGTTGGCTGTTGTCCAAAAATCATGTCACAATCATGGGAGATAACTCTTGTACTGCATATCACAATCAAGGGGAATAACCCAACAGATACTATCAGTTTTGAAGGTGACTCTCTTAATAGTTTAGTTCAGCCTCTTCATCTTGGTATATAATACTGTAAAGTTGTTCAAGTTCATGATTATCAATACTGAGACAAGGGGAAGGAGAGAAAATAAACCATAACTTGGCTGTGTTATAGCTGGAATTTCACAATTTCTATTATATTCCACTTGTATTTATTGTTTGTATATGTTATGATCAGTACATTTTCAAAGAATAATTTTTCACACTGTGTATTTTGTGTGGTTTCTATGTATAGTGCAATTTTTGTTCTGTATTTCAGCCTCATTTCATCCCCATCAGCCAGTTATACACTCACATAGACAGTCATCAGCTGACCTTTGACCTCGGTGGAAGCCTTCATTATAACCATGACCATTGGTTACGGAGCAGATTGGTGAGTATTTCATACACCATATATGGTAATACCTCTAAAAATTCAATCTTCATATCAAAATCCAATCACTCCCAAATTTGGTGATGAAATTCAATCAGCCATTCTAGTAAATTTGATAACCCCATAATTTGATGGTAGGAAATTCATTGAATAAGTGATTGAATTATTAGAGGGATTATCCAAAAATCCTCCATAACGTTTTCTTCAGTACCGATTCTGATGTTAGGCGGGTATTAGGTTGTTCCCGAAATATATATTTGTCTTTCATTACAACCCTTTTATAAGGCTGTAAATGTACAAGGTGTTCAAATTTGGTGCCTCAATCACAATGTCATAGAGAGGTTATACTGTATTAAAATATTGTAAAACTAAATTTTCAGCTTGTTGTTTCTCACACAACTAAATACTTGTAAATGCAATTAAATTGTCAGAAACTCCTTATTTTCCTGCATACTGGTTAGATTAAAGCAGAGGCCATCATTCTAAAATGTCTAAAAAGAATATTTCATGAAAATAGTTATGATGGTTATCTAGATATAAATATTGGAATCTAGTAGAAGGGGGCGAGTGGTTTAGAGCACTTTCTGTTTTGCATTTACCTTGTTTTTTTGGTGCCAAATTCTGAGGATGACGTCTTCAAATCCCACATGGGTGTCAACCATCCAGCACTGTTATGTGTGCTTTACCAAGAAAATGTTCTCCATAAAATTTTTGCATATTTAATTAATTCAATTCTGATGAAAAATCTACCCCAGTATTATATTTATCATGTATAATACAAACTTGGCTCAAACAAATATCTTGTGGTGATCGGTTATCTTTGTTGTTAAAGCAATATCCTGTGTATAACTGAGGTTTTATGATACAAGTACAATTTTCTATGTTTCCAGGATCTTGAAAACTTTTTACGGAATGTCCACCAATCGTCACGACAACTCGATGATGCAGAGTCTCAGATCAGCCGAAGTTTACAGCTGGATGAAAAAGCGATTCCCCGAGAAGTTTTACGACAGCATCAGTACTTGGAAGACTCCATAATGAACACTCCCACCCGGGTTTTACGTCATGGTAAATTGGTCACATACCTCTAATAGCCTGAAAATAAGCTTGCCCGCTCACACTCCGCACAACCCTATTCTAAAATCTACTATTCCCTCATGGCCCCAGATGCTGGGCAGTGTCTTGGCCCCATATACCAATGGTGCACACTGCAGCAGCTACCCCATAGAATATCCATTATTGCAGAAGTATATATGGGTAAATATCTTTAGACAGCAAAACAGTTTGAAAATCAACACACTGACATGATGTGAAGCAAGGGGAACTACCATAAAATGGTCAGATAACAATGACAAGAAGAACTCGTCAAAACTTGTTTACATGGGGGAAACAGGGAGAAATTGGCAACTGGACCACGATTCGGGGAATATGAAGTCGGTCTGTCCATGTGTCTGAGCATCACATTTTTTCCCCATTAATTCGAAGAATTAAGAACTCTTGAATTAATTCACTTCAAAGTGAATACAGTGAATACAGTGAATACAGCACTCATGAACTTCACTTCCTCCTTTAAGTTTAATTTTTATAATGTATGGTAAGTTATATAGAGGTTTGTGTCAGCTTTGGGTAAATGGTCAACATTGTCTGAAAAAGACTAGTTTTAAATCTGTGATGCACAAAATAGTTGAGAGATCGGAAATAATTGATGCAAGCACATGTAAGTGTTTTATTGCAAATTTGTTTGACAGAAGTTGACCAGAATGCATGTTCGACCATGTAGAACTCCAAAGCTGGACCCTCACCTAAAATGCTGAGATGGTATATTTTCTGGCATTTTAAGATACACTTCAAGCTCTGGTTTTATACCTCCATAGTTCAGACATATTCATTTGACAGGGTGATGTTTGATTTCAAAGACTCTTGTTTTCACTACTATTCAATATATGTATTTACAGGTAGAGATTTACTAGCCCAGTTACAAAGTGACGGAGAGTCAGGATTCAGGAATGACCAGCAGGCCAGTTTGACCTTAGATTCGTTAGAATCCCAGCGTCAAGTGAAGAGAATGCTCCAGTTCCTAGAGGCCAAAGTGGACAAAGTCCAGGAGTTCTTAGACCAACAAGACAAAGCTCTCAGTCATAACGTGCAATTCTCAGAATTAGAGAAAGGTTTTAAAAAGGTGGGTCATGTGAAATGTAAAAAAATTAAATAAAATAAAATAAAACTGTATGTTGCATAGTATCAGGGCTCCAACTGGCCCTTTTTTTCCTATTTTTCCCTATATTTTCTGCTCTCTCCTACTTTTCCCTATATTTTCTCAAATTTGACCGATTTTGCCCTATTATTAATATATTTTTAGGATTATTTGTGCTTTTTCGCGCAGCTCTGACCTTGTAATAGTTGTCTCATATAAATCCTCCAAAATAACAACGTGACTGAGTCGGAAGTGTCCAAAATAAATTGTACTGTTTCTTCTTTACTAGAGGAGTGGAGGCCATTGTATTTTGTTGTTTTTGGATAAAAACACTGATGCCATGAGATTGTAATTAACAAGTAATTATCCCTGTTGGTGACTGAAATGCCCGATTTTCTGGATTTTGTCCTATAATTTCCCGATATTTTAGTCATTATATCCCTATATTTGCCCTATATTTTGGTCATTATGTCCCTATATTTTGCCCTATATTTTGGCTATGGGTCAGCGGGAGCCCTCTATTATGGATAATAAAAGAACAGGCTTTGAGGAACAACAAGGTCTGTTTGTTTTTGTGAATGACTTGTGATCTTTCATTTAAATGAAAATAACTAGACTTATTCAGGATTGATCAGGGACTGCTATTTCCTCAAGGAACCGTGCAGTAATGGACTTTGTACCGTGCAGTAATGGACTTTGTACCGTGCAGTAATGGACTTTGTACCGTGCAGTAATGGACTTTGTACCGTGCAGTAATGGACTTTGTACCGTGCAGTCATGGACATTGTACTGTGCAGTAATGGACTTTGTACTCTGCAGTAATGAACAGTACTGATCATTTACTGTAGTTTTTCATAGGAACTGTGCACTATCAGGCTGTATTGAGCAGTACTAATCAGATCTTTGTACTGTGTAGGATTGTGCAGTTTTACGGGAATTGCAGTAACGGATTGCGCAGTGTGACAGATTGCGCAGTGTGAAGCATTGAACAGTACTGGTCAGTAACTGTGCAGTATTTTCAAGGAACTGAGCAGTAATGGACTGCATACTGTGCAGTATTGACCAATATTGATTTAGTTATTTATTTGTCATGTTTACACTCAGCAAAGACCGTCAGTGCCGAGGCTCTGTTCTTCTCAGCCTTGCTGGTAAACTTACCAGCAAGTAACTCTGTAGTACAGTGCAGTTTTTCAAGGAATTCTGCAATAACTGATCAGTATTTAGTTTCTGACTGTACAGTATTTAAGGAAAGGAACACAACATGGTGCAGTAAGACTATGTTTTAGTTTTGTGTTGTGATATTTGGTCAAAAGTTTTCTTCATTTGTCTGAAATTTTCAATTTATCATGGATAACTTAATCAATTTGATCAACATTTCTTGAATGTTCTATCCATGTTTTGAAACTGTTTCTTGCCTGAAAATCTAGATAGAACCTTTCTTTAAATTTTGCTGGATTTGAATAGAGACGTTAAAATATATGATACATGTTAGTCTATTTTCGTCTCTCATCTTTTGAAATGCCACTAAACGATCAAGTTTGGTTTTTCTGTGAATAGGTGGTAGACTGGATATTAGGACCTGCCGAGAAACTGTTAGCGTCTCAGGTCGAAATCGGGGAGTCGTGTGAGACAGCAGAGGAGCTGAGACGGAGACACGAGGAGATCGAGCTTAAGTGTACAGTAAGTATAACTTATCTGAGAGATGGATGAATATATGAGATAACATAATAATGCTCTGTTAAGAATTAGTTTTCGTACGGTGATTCTATCATTTGAGGTTATGCATTGAAAAGTAAATTTGATGACAGGTTCAGACAGCATGCAGAAAATTTCAACTGTGGGGTGATCTTTTGTGATGTAAGTTCCTATCTTATATGACAGGTTTATGCAATGATGACCAACACAATGTATGTAACTTGCATATAACAATTTTTATTACAGCATCCGAATCAACATCATAAACAACATTTGGGATAAGGGGGCAGCTCCCCGTAGCTCCTTTCTTACTCTAATCATATAATAGTCGTAAACGTTCAGGGGTCAAGGCAGGTCAGGATGCCTCCTGGCTGCAGGGGGTGGTACCCCTGAACAGTCGCCTACTCTACCCTTAAGAATAGTCGCAGGGCTGACGAGAGAAAACATGGCTATGTTGTCTCGGAGCGGTCGATAAAGTCACTCGTCACTAATTGATTTTGGGGGGAAAGAAAACAAGTATGTTTTCCCCCCAAAATTGCGGAGCCACGTAAATGGGAGTTTACCCCCTAGCTGCTGAAGGTGGTGGCGGTGGGATGGTGGTAAATGAAATAAATTTGCGAATACTAAGAATAAGTCTGGACACTTCGGAGATCGGAGCACAAAGAAAGATGGTGGGTGAGAAGATCCCCGGAGAAAGCACCCAGAGGATGTAGATAAGTGGGAGTTTGCCCATTGGTCATCTGCACTTAACGACCATGCAAAAGGGAAAGTCCAACAGCTGGACCAGTGGGGACAGTCTACCCGCTGGCAGAGGGGAGGGTGGAAGGTCATCACTGCATAAACTCCATCTAACGGGTTAAATTCAGTATTACATACTTCACAATTGCATAGATTGTGTTCGAATTTTGGGTCAATCAACTGCATTCTCCATTATGAGATAGCATCTGCAATTTTTTTTAATGTTCTGTCTCGAATACTTTATGTGCAGCAAGAGCTGGGGAAAACATTTGCCAGATATAGCCTACATATTTTACAATAAGTTGGCGATCAAATTCTCAGCTAAAAAATAGAAGGACAGCATCCAGTTTCCTTATTCAAATTTACTCTGTATGAGGATGGACTGGTAACAAACTCAATTTTTTGGTGAATCGTTAAATGTACATTACCCAATACAGAACACTTATGGAGAGTACGCGGAGTTCCGACATACAGCAGAGGAGATGATTGGCCAAGGTCATGTGTCATCTGATGACATCGTCTCCCAGAGAGACTATATGGACACTGTGTGTCGGAGCTTTGCTGCCCGTCTGGAGAGGCGAAGGATGTTGTTGATCACGTCGGTCCGCTTTCATCGGCTTGCAGAACAGGTGAGTTATTACATTAGCCAATTCATGTCACCTAATATTTATCTGTGGTTCCCTGTATGCAGTTATTTATCTCCTAATGTACGGGGATTCATAGAAGTCACTTCTTACTACTGTTAATAGGCTGTAAAATTCACTCAATAGAGGAGCCAAGAATTACCATAAACTTATGAAAAACTCAATTCTGGCAAAAATGCTATTGCTAATGTATTAGAATATTACACACATGATAAGGGTAAAAAGAACTGAATATTGATTGGACAAAACACAATTCAGTGAGAAAAAAAATGGATATTTTGACGTCTATGAACCCTGATGTATTTGTTATATAAAGCACTGTGCATCAAGTGATATCTTTCAGCTTTGAAAAAATTGATTGGTCAATATGAAAATAAATCCTGTAATTTTATTGGCTTGTGAAAACAAATTGAATAGAATTTTCTTCTGTCTTCCAGTTTTCTCACAAATTAGATGATCTTTTAGAGTTATTGTGTACAGACATTGAGGTTGATGACGTGCCTTCCACTGAACAAGCACTGAAAACGCTGCAGGAGAAATGCGACTCAGTCGGTAAGAGCTCTTTATACATAGAATTACTGCAATCTGATGCATGTTACACCATGCTCTGTCCTAGGCTATTACAGCGAGACATTCTCCACACTATTTCTCTCAACATTAAAGATACAATGTTTCTGCAATTGTTGGATCAAGAGAGCAAGATTTAACTGTCTGGGATAAATGCAGCTTTAGATCTTTGACGCCCTAGAAGAACTTTGACTGAGTCTTCTAGAAAGTCTAGATTGGATTCTACAGGATGAACTTATAAGGATACATTTAAGCATCATTTCTTCAGAAAATGCGTGAATCAGGAAGCCTGCAACTTGAAGCTTCCTAGATTTCAATTATATAACAGAGTGAGTGAAATTTGCCTTCTCGAACTCTTGTTTTGTCAGATTTGGCAGCTGGGGACACATTGGCAGTGGGTCAGAGTCTGCTGGACGAACTCTCCATTCCCATTAAGAATGCCTCTGGCCAAGATATCACCCCGGACTATGACAAACATATCAAATATATCAGCAAGAAACTGGAAGATCTGCAAGAGAGAAAGATGAGATGTGACGAACTGGCCGACGTCAGGAAACTTAAACTACAACAGATCATGCAATTGAGGACATGTGAAAGAGACGCTGATCAGGTAACCACGTCTGACTGGTTCTCTTGGTTCACTTGATTGTTTTCTATGTATGCATCCAATTTATGATGCCCCCTGTGATCATTGCGAAATAAGATTGAGGTGTCCCACTTCTGATACCAAAGTTAACATCATCTTCTACAACTATGATCATGTAGATAATGATAACTCTGACTGATTGGTCTTGTTCACAAGTTCCTATATGCATCCCACTTCGGACACCAGGATTAACATAATCATTCCAAGATATGAGTTTGTTGATAAATATCCCACTTCTGACACCAAAATTAACATCGTTCAGAAATATAAGCTTTTAGATAAATACCCCACTTCTGACACCAACAGAACTATGAGTTGTTCAAAACCATGAGCTTGTAGATAATGATGAGCATCCCTATATGAGTTTGAAGATAAAGATAATGAAAATATTTCCCTACATATCAGCAAATTGAAGACTACCACTTGGTGAGCTGTCTGGATTCTGTTCATTATTCCTTTGATTGTCCATGGAGGTTAATGACATTTTTGCCACCATCCCACTGACTGCTCGATGTGATCTTATGTTGTAGGCTATTAACTGGATTACTGAGCTGTGTGACTCGATGGTGCTGTCACAGCCTGATATGGGTAAAACCTCCCAGGAGGCAGAGTCTTTACAAGCTCAACACAAAGGCTTTGAGTCCACCGCCACTGTAAGTATCAGGCCTTCAAGTGCCTTCTATATTTCCTATATTTTCGAGTCATTCCTATATTTTCCTATATTTTACTCAAAACCTCCTATATTTCCTATATTTTGACTTTTTCTCATGAAAATCTTCACCAATGCTCTGAAATGAGTCAGAAATTTTTTGAAAATATGAAAACATTTAAATTTTTCTTTCTTGAACCAAGCAGCACAACGGATTTCCTCAGCCACCACAACTATGACCGCATTCAGTGGAAATGATTTTATTAAACACCAAAAAACTACCAATTTTGGAACATACAATGTAGTAGTGACCTGTCTTACACTTCCTAATTTTATTCTCATTCTGTAGATATATTTTCCTATATTTTATTAAGAAAATTCCTATATTTCTCCTATATTTTGGCAAATTACCTCCTATATTTTCACTGTGAGCCACTTGCAGGCCTGAAGTATACAACTGGAAAATTACCATGACCTGGATCCCTTTTTTTTCAGAAATTAACATAAATCTAGTGTTCAATTTATGCAATTTGGTGCAGTTTTTATGCTTACCTGGACAAAATATATCACCGTGATTTCAATGTAACTAAAGGTTGGAAATTCAGGCCATATGTGGTGGCCATTTCAGTGTTGAAATAAGGATGTTAGGGCAACGTGGCTCCATCTGGATGGCCTCTGCCACCTCTTGTGCACATGAAAATTGAAATGACTGCTGCATGAGAAAGGTCTATCTAGGTTAATCTGAGGCACATTCAAGAATGAAGAACACAAAATTGTGGTTTAATACACTGGATGATTTATTTGAACGAAGAGGTAGCGATACCCCTTAATGAAACGTCCCTATGAAAAAATCTGCTTGACATGAAGCATTGTTTGTACATGTCATATAATATTCGTGTTATTGTATATGGTAAAAGAAAAACTGGTAATTTTTACAGTATTTAATTTGTCTTCTTTCAAGACCGACTTACTATTCATTGTTTATTTGTATCCAAGTAGCATCTATCAGTTTATAAATTATTTCTTTTATCGCAGGGTACATATGAATATGGAAAGCAACTTCTGCAGGCAGCCTTGGTTCTGCGACGATCTTTACGATATGATGTAACACCAGATCTGGAGAGAACACAGCAGCTGGAGGCTGCCTGGAAACGCTTTTCGCATGGAACAAATGAGCGGGCCAATCGATTGACAGTGTCTGCGGTCTACATGGCCGCGGCTGATAAGGTATCAAATTTCTAGAAAGTTTAGAGACATAAACATACAGATACATGTATATCATGCTTTGGTCATGTATTTGCAATAAATCCCGACCTGGGATGGGCGGGTGTGTTTTCATTTATTTAAATTTTATTTCATTCTGTAAAGAAAAACAAATGTATGTAGTTAGCTCTTCTCCTCATCATAAATAAATTACATCTTTTGTTGAAAGTTTGAGAACATACATGTAGTTATTGTTCCCAATTGTCTGAGGTAATTGTGGTAACTCAAAAAGCTGTGATGTGAGGTTGCTTGAGAACCAACTCTCTTTATTTGTTAGTTTATAATCAATCCGTGTTGTTTGAAAATGATTTTTAGCTCTCCCAGACCAGAATTAGGAAAGCTGCAGTGTGATAGACTACCGTTAAATGACAAGGTCCGAATAATATCCTCGTCTTTCAAACTATATGTTGATCATTAGATTTATCATATAGACAATATTTTGATTTCATTTATTCTTGTCCTATCCTCCAGTTGCTGGGTCGTATAGAACAGTTAAATCTGATCTTGCGACAGCCTCAGGGGATGTCCACGGAACACGTCTTGAACAGATATGATCCGACGAGAGAGGCCATTCTACAGGAGCACCAGGAGACAGAGAACATGGCTGCCACGCTGCTCGACCGCTTGTCACTGCCTATACTCTCCTTTGATGGGTAAGACTGGACATAATATACCATTTGAAGGTGAAATACAAAGGTTTTTACTCCTCGGCGAAAATTGGCCCCATGGGGCTTCCGGGGATTGACCTGGGATGTTGTTGTGCACACCGCAGGTCGTGGTAAGAATAGGCCTCAGCTCCTCAGACAGCTTGTCATAAGAGATGACTAACTGAGGCACCCTTGGGCTTCCTGGGTGTTAAAAAGAATAAGACCCCACCCGTGTGGTTTCCGGGTGTGAGAAGGAATAGGACCCAATGTCGTGATGTGACTGAAATATAATGGTTGAAAGCGACGTTAAATCATATTCACTCACTCACTCGGCGAAAATTGACCTTGTGGTAGTGTCATCATCATGTATATCTGTTCGTCCCATACGGGGGGAGGGAGGAGGGAATTTGGCTTAATATCACACTCAAGTTTGTTTCACTCATATGGTGACAGTCAGTTTGGATGGTGGAGGAAGCCGGAGTACCCGGAGAGAACCACCACCCTTAGTCAAGTAACTGACAGACTTTCACACATGGACCAGCTGGGCTCGAACCCGTGCCGGTTCAGCGGTGTGAGGCTAGCGGTCACCAGCGAAGCGCCTTAGACCACTCGGCCACCGAGGGCCCCAACACCATATGGTCACAGGGCAGAAGTCTACTGAAAATCAGTGAGATTGACCCAGTTTTTCGAGGTCAAAAGGTCCGATTATGTCAACTTTGTCATAAATTGCTTTTTATGACCATATCTCAAGAATGATACGGTCTTGACTCACTAAACTTATACCAGAGAGGCATCTGGTCATGGGCTGCTACTGAAATTAACTTTGAGGTATTGTCATAATGTACGCACTTCCGATTGTGTGTTTTCTCATTACCATCATATCTCAAGAATTACTATGTCTGGAAACACCAAACTTGGCTCACATATGTGTCTTGAAAAAATAAGCCTATTTAAAATCTTCCAGATTGACCTATATTTTTCTGGGTTACCAGGTCAATGTTGATTGACTTGTCATTTGTGTTTTTCACCACCACAAGTGAAGAATAGTATGGCCAATTTTACAACAGACACACATCTGGTCATGGGCTGCTACTAAGTTTAACTTTGAAGTATTGTCATCATGTATGTTCGTCTGTATGTCTGTTTTCTCATTACCATCATATCTCAAGAATTACCATGTCTAGAAACACCAAACTTGGCTGAAAAATAAGCCCATTGAAAATCTTTCAGATTGACCCTTATTTTTCTGGGTTACCAGGTCAATTTTGACTGACTTGTCATCAATAGTGTTTTTACCACCATAAGTCAAGAATAATGTGGCCAGTTTTACAACAGACACACATCTGGTCATGGCCTATTGACATCATGTAGGTACATCCATCTATCTGTTTTCTTGTTACCATATCTCGAGAATGACTAGGCCTAGAAGCCTCAAACTTTGGATCACAAATGCATCATCGATGATCAACTGGGTTGGTGAATATTATCATAAACTGCTTATTACCACCAATTGCTCATTCGTTAAACAAGAAGCTATATGAATATATCCAAAGGTCGAGGGGTATGTGAATATACCCAAGGTCGAGGGGTATGTGAATATACCCAAGGTCGAGGGGTATGTGAATATACCCAAGGTCGAGGG
>JAVTVY010037022.1:0-16546 GCA_036873755.1 Hanleya hanleyi
CCGGAACATCAAATAAATGAAAGCTGACCCTCCGCGACCTATTGGTTTACCATTTTGGGGTCTTTTTGAGCCTATTTAACCAGGTTAAAGAGACCTACCTCTCTAAATGGAGGTAAAAATGGTCATTTTTCCTTAACCCTATTTGACATTGGGGACCATTAAGACCCCCTACCAAACTTTCTCCCCTATCTCCGGAACGAAAAAAAAAAATGAAAGCTGACCCTCCGCGACTTTGTGGTTTATCATATTGGGGTCATTTTGATCCTATTTGCATACCCCCGAGTAGAGGATCATGGGGAAATTCAAGATGGCGGCGATGTGAGGTACCAGAAAAGTAATGTTTTCGTCATTTCTCTTCAATATTGCTACTTTTCTGTGAGGAAAATTGGGCAAAATCTATTTTATTTCACATTGGAAGAAAAAATCGAATATGCAAAATATGCTTGTTTTGAAGATGATGTCACTGTGACGTAATCGAAGCGACCATCTTGGATGATTTACATTTTCTTGATCCAAGGGTATAGTGTGGTAAGTTTCAGCTCCCTAGCTCAAGGGATACGAAAATATATAGGGAGGGTCGAAATGCTCCATCCCCCAGACCTGGACAGGTCCCAAAAAGCCCAGGCCAGATAGGGTTAATAACTTTTGACTTATTCATCGTAAGGCTCCAAAGTCCTCAGGCTACTCACCTTATATACTGGTTACATGTCGTGACCATGGTTTTCCTATGAAATTGTGCACAGTATAATTGTTAAAAGAGAACAAACATGTCGCCTATTCTTTTGCAAATTAGATGGACAATTTGTTGGGGGTTTTTCAATACCATCCGATGCGGATATATACATGTATATGGTCGCCTGTAGCGGATGTCTCTTCATTCGATATATTCATTAATTTATTGGACAAAAACGACCTTTTTTACCTCCATTTTAGAGAGGTGGTTCTCTCTAGCCTGTTAGCCCCTGGTACAGTGCCTTGATCATTGATCGGCTTTAATTTGGCTTGCTGACTCCTGTGATATAACAGTAAAAGGGAGGTAAGTATCTAGGGCTAGCTACAGGCTCAAAATATTCACACATACTTGAGAGCTGTTTTATCGCGTGTTTCTGATACATTTTTTTATTCACCATATGAATAGAGGCTAAGAAGAATGTGAATAGAGAATAATAATGCTACAACAAAACAGTGAGGGCTAAGACAGAGGGCGAAGAGAGAATAATAATGACAGTAATGACAATGATAATTAATTTCTAGGCGACAACAGCTCTAAAGAGGTGATAGTTAAGGATAGCTATCCCCTTATAGAGGGTCAAAATTGGTCATTTTTTTTTATTTCTTCGTTCAAATATTCACTATTTCCTCTAACATTTGGTGAAAAAATGAAATAAAAATTATAAATAGAAGTGCTTCAATATTAGGATTAAAAATTTAGTTTCCGAGGCCCTGGAACAATTAAACAGATTGCCTTAGCTTGGGCTTGGCTACTATTATTTTTGTCTGTTAAATTTCCCTTTCCAAAACTCATTTCCGCAGTAGCTAATTATCTACTTATTTACATTAATGAACCCCATTCTGATCAAAACCATGCAAACATCCTTATTTTTGCTTCTAATTATGACAGTGACACTTCACTCAGACACCCGCCGTGAAGTAATCTACACAGATGTGAACAAGTTTTAGCAGGTTTTTTAGGTTTAACTTGGACTTTAAACCGACTTGATGAAAAAAACGTGTAATAGTTATCCAGAATAAACAGGAATTCGAGTAGGTCCCATTAGACAGATTAAAAATGTATTTGACAATAGAATTCAAGCAAAAAATAGGGATTAATTCATCAGATGTATAGCTGGACACATTTTGCCCAATTTCTAGCCTTTCATTTTTGTACAAAATCCGAAATTCAAACGTTTATTTCTCGAAAAGTATCCATGCTACGCTTTTGAAATTTGGCATGCTTGTTACTTATAAGATGATCTAGAAAACAGTATCTCACTTTTTGTAAGTTCGGCTTCGTTTTTTAATTATCCAACTTTTAAGACAAACGACCGTAAAAAAGTACATTTTTTTCAATTTATTTTAATGAAATAGTTATAAAAACAAAACCAGGCAAAAATTTAAAAAACTGAGATACAGTTTACTAGTTCGAATTGTCTCTTACCAAGGTATACCATCAAAGTTGAAACAAGACCAACAGTTTTCATGAAATTTCAATTGAAAAATGGACGCTATTGTTTTCATTATAATTTTTTAAAATTGGAATATTTTCTACACAGTAGCAGCGTCAGTTATACAAATCATGTAGTTGGAATCCCTAGGACGTATGCTTTCATAAAATATATAGTTTATTATGGTTATCTTGTATATTTATTGATACAGACGACAAATTGTCATGGGGGTGCAAAAACTGCCTCTAAGGGAATAGCGATCCTTAAGGAATCAGATGATTCGATCTCTAATGCAGGACAATGGATACCAGTATGAGCCAGTAAGAATGGCAATATCATCAGATCATTACAACAGCACATTCAATTAGGCAGTATCAATTTAGACACATATGATACTCCATACAAAGGGCCTTAATTACATGAGATGCCAACAGCTTTACCCTGATATTCCAAGCTTTCAGACATGTAGAAATTTCAGAGTTGTTTTCACAGGCTAATCCGTAGTGATCTTCAAAAGTGTGAAAGACGAAAATACGAATAGTTTATTGATCAATGGCTTCTTTGAAATCACTCGACAACGCATCATTGAAGTTTCTAGGAGTTAGTTTAATCATAGCGCCAAATACGGTCCAGACAATGCCAGGGTAAATTTTGGAGCGCAATGGCCTTTATCTTTGGCGTATCAACTTCGGAAATGATAGGTTTCTCTGTAACCATATGGAAACACATATATAAAGCTTTAGTCCGGTGATTCATAACCACAATACTGACAAGCTACATCCAGTTTGATGGTACTGTGAACTTGATCACTGTCCCATTGACATCGAAATTTAATAGTTTGTTGAATCATACCATAGGTTTGGACAATGTTATAGATTCAGTTGTGTGATGATGTGCCCTTTTTAGCAGCCCTCAGCTCACATGATCAGAATCAGGTCCATTTCAGGTTCAGTGAAACCATCGTGATCAGAATCAGAGAGGGAGTGGATGTGTCAGATGAGGAGCGTAAGGGTCGAATGAGGAGCGCGAGGGTCAAATGAGGAGTAGAAGGGACAAGTGAGGAATGCAACGATCAAATGAGGAGTCATAGGGTCAAATGAAGAGTGCAAGGGTCAAATGAGGAGCTCAAGATTCGAATGCGAAGTGGTAATGGGTGAAATGAGAATTTGAGGGCATAAATGAGGAGCGAAAGTGTCAGAAGAGGAGCGCGAGGGTCAAATGATGAGTGGAAGTAGCAAATGAGGAGTGGAAGAGCCAAATTGAAACGATCTGCAAGAGGTGGGAAAATTGACGACGTCTGGTGACTAAAAAGCAACCATATGACTCTACAGGAAAGCTTCTTCCGACACCTCACATTCAGCCCCGAGAATACTGTCTTCCGGCACCTATCATTCAGCCCCGAGAATACGTTCTTCCGGCACCTCACATTCAGCCATTCAGCCCCGAGAATACGTTCTTCCGGCACTTCACATTCAGCCCCGAGAATACGTTCTTCCGGCACCTCACATTCAGCCCCGAGAATACGTTCTTCCGGTACCTCACATTCAGCCCCGAGAATACGTTCTTCCGGCACCTCACATTCAGCCCCGAGAATACGTTCTTCCGGCACCTCACATTCAACCTCGAGAATACGTTCTTCCGGCACCTCACATTCAGCCCCGAGAATACGTTCTTCCGGCACCTCTCATTCAGCCCCGAGAATACGTTCTTCCGGCACCTCACATTCAGCCCCGAGAATACGTTCTTCCGGCACCTCACATTCAGCCCCGAGAATACGTTCTTCCGGCACCTCACATTCAGCCCCGAGAATACGTTCTTCCGGTACTTCACATTCAGCCCCGAGAATACGTTCTTCCGATCCTTCACATTCAGCCCAGAGAATACGTTCTTCCGGCACGTCACATTCAGCCCCGAGAATACGTTCTTCCGACACCTCACATTCAGCCTCGAGACTACGTTCTTCCGGAACCTCTCAGTCAGCCCCGAGAATACGTTGGATTCTCGAACGTAGCCTTATTATCTTAGCCGCGCTTTTAATGCAGCTGCTCATGTGGAGACTATGAAGTATCCACGCGGCCCCTAGCACCGGCTCAAGCAGAATTAGATACGCTAGCTCGGGAGCTGCGATGACAGATCAGCTCAAACAAATAACTCATCTGAAGTTAATGGATGAGCATCGTGGGCGTCTGATGGAGTAAACGTCTGAACATGGGGTAAAGCTGGTAAATGCAATAATACCCAGAAAAACTAACCTACAATGAGACCTTTTGGTTTTGATATTTGCGCAATCAGCTAAGATTAATGCCTTGAACTATACTAGCAACATGGGAAAGCAGGAGTTTCAGATAACCCCACACGGCTGCCATATTAAATTTGACTATCTTACTTTGCTTTTTGGGATAAGCAAATAGATTTGAAAAAGTTGTAAGGTTATTCTTAGAGATCCCTCTGTTTGATCAATTTGAACAATGAGCGAAGAATAGTGCCTTGAACTATACGAACAACACGAAAAAGTATGATTTTCAGATTACCCCATATGACATCAAATCTTGACCTCAAGGATATGTAAATAGATACAAAATGAGATATTAATTGATGAGCATGAAGGACGTCTGATGGAGTAAACGCCTCAACATGGAGCAAACCTGGTAAATGCAAAAATACCAAGAAAAACTAACCTGCAATGCCCGACATCGTACGGCTTAAATTTTCCACCAGAACAGTAAATCTACATATGTATGTCAAATGACATGTGCAGGGGGCGCAAATGAAGGGCGCAAGGGTCAAATGAAGACCACATTGGTCATATTAAGAGTTGAACGATCAAATGAGGAGCGAAATGGTGAAATCAGGAGCAAAGTGCGAGTTAGAGAGGAAAATCGGTTCAGATTCAAAGACTCGATCAATCAAAATTAAATATGCGACAACCATGTTTTATCACGTGATTATTTGTAAGAACTATCGCCATATTTAGTCAGGCGGTACTTAGGGTTATAAAATCCCTCATAATTCTGGGGAACCACATCACATCTTCTAGCCTCGAAAACGGTACGCCCAGAGGCAGTGTTATTAGTCTACTTTCATTTAGTGTACTCATCGACGGCCTAGCCGAAGCAATACATACATCGCACAACCCTGAGGTTGAACAATCCCTTTTTGCTGACGACGCAGCTATCCAGAAAAGCCATCGTTGTTAAAACATTTACTAGTATAAAACGGAGATACCTTGATGTTGAGGACCGACTGTTCCACTGTCCTACAAAAACTCACGACGGAATTTAAATAAATGCATAACAGTAACACAGCCAAAACGCCAAAGTCGAAAAATATTCTGCATAAAATATAGGAAATGGGGACAGAGGCGATTCCTTGATACTGACGGTCGTCTATCTTATTGTCCTACCGATTCGGTTAAGTATTAATTTGTTGATCCACAATGCAACACTATTTATTTAGCTATTAAGCTATTATTATATTTATTTACATATTTAACTATTGCTTAATTAATGCTTGTCCCTCCCATATTTCGATTAATTTTCAATGGAAAACCTTGAAACTTACATGACAGATGTTTAGTACCTTGTAGATGTGTACTGTATAGATTATGTTTCGTCGTGAACTTTAGTTATGTAGGTATGCACTGCCATGATTTTTACCCATTTCGATGATCCCCCCAGACTAATGGTCCATTATTGTCAACGTCAATTATCCGTCCACTTGTCCGTCTCACATCTCGGTTACTATTTCATGGACAACTTACGTAGAAGATTCTTAGTACCTTGTAGATGCATGTGATTGTCAGGTGTTTACCTCTTTCTTTGATTTCCCCAGCTAGAGTAATGTCCCTTTTATGCTATATTAACCCTACCTGGCCGGGGGGCGGGGGGGGGGATAGATACGCTACAGGTCTCAAAAACCCAGGCCAGATAGCGTTAATTGTATGTTGTTATCCGGACCGTCTCCCCCATAATAATTACCGTATAAGTTTGAAAATTTCATTTTATCTGTTTCGGTGATTTCTCCCTTTAACCTCAATATTAATATATGTTATATAGGACATGATAACTATATCATGTAGATTTGATTTATCATGTTTTACACCACAGCCTGGAGGTTGGGACGGGTGTCAAACGTCCAAGCAATCTCTGATTGCTTCTGTGTTACGTTTTCCTTGTTTTGTTCCTCTATACTCTGTATCGTGGGTTCAGAGGATAAAATTCATCCATTCATTCATTATACGGCTGCAGAAGTGAATATTATTTAGACATTAACTCAAATAAATTTGGCATCTTCTGAAACTAGGAAAACGTTGCTTTTCCAAATAATGCGACATACAAACCGAGGTCCAACAGTCGATCTTGCACACGGTGATTCAAAATGAACAAGAGTGGCGCAGTGTTGAATACGAAATGCTTATTTCGCCGTGCCATCCCCATTCAAATCATTCTGAACTCTCCAATTGTTTCAAATTCAGCTCTCGAAATGTGATGTACATCTCGCGCGCACTTTTACTCGAGCTGACAAATCAAGAGATCTCACGTTACAACATTCACTATTTGTATATTATTTCCACTTCCTAATGTCATTTAATGAATACTAATTGTTTGATGTCTTACCTACAAATCTAACCCAAACTGTATTTCCCCTGTCCCCTGTTGTAGGCTTGGCTAAGAAGTCTCCGCTATCTCTGGCTTTCCTCAAATGTCTGATCCTGAGATCACAACTATCAGTCACAAAACTGACATCATCAGTCCAAGGAGCATAAGGACCCACGACAACTGATGAAGATTTTCCTATCACAGGTGAGTCTGTACCATCTGTTTTATACCATCCAAAATCAACCGGATTGGAGAATCCACATGGTAGAGTGACCTGACCGCCCTCAAATCCTTCAATTCCGATCTCATAGGACACTGCGACAAGACTGGAGAGCAGACCTAATACAATATTAAATCATGTTAGTATTCTGAGATCACAGCTGTTATCCACACAATTCATGTTACCAGACCAAGGGGATCAGGAAATACACTACCTCTCCTCATATTATTACTGTGGGAGATGTCTCTGAATAATCAGTTTTCCTCCAGTTAAAATCTGCGGGGTTAATCCACATGGTAGTCAGTTGGCCACCCCTTAATTCACGAGACACCTGAAAAAGACTGCGTAACAAGCCTGGAAATTGGCACATTTCACAAATTTACCATGTTCATATATACACAACATGGGAGGAAATTAAAGTAAATACATTCACGGTGGAAGCATTTTCCGATTGGGCGGAACACTAATATCCCAGCACAGGTGAGGGCTCAGGGGCCGCCTATGCCTCGAGGGGTCTTGGGTTCTATAGACGGTTTGCGTCACGATCTGGTCAATTTTCGATTAATAAAATCACAAATATAGACGTGAATGACGCGTTCTGGCGCATTTTGACATCTTATTTGCGATTTTTGAGAACTGCATAAAGTAGAAAGGTTCCATGCTCGTATTTTATATGTCTAAATTTAGTAAAATGGTGTGTTCGAAGTAACTTTCTTCACCCTATTGGTTTCGGGGGCTTCTGTCCCTGAACATTGTTTTTAATCTAGATGTAGAATGGTGCTTTCTGGTGCATTTTGGCAGCTTTTCTATTCGTACAAAGTAATTTGTAAAACGGTATCATTTATTCAGCATCTTAGAAAAAGTTTGAACAATCAAAACTATAATAGTTTTAGCTCTGTTCTGCTCGGTTTATTGCTCATCCCCTGTCCCGCACTCCCTGAAATCAACAGAACCGTGTGATAGTCCGAAATAGATAGGAATAACCAAATGATACATTTCTGCAGCATGTTCTCATAAACAATAGCGGAGACTAATGTTCGTAATTTTGGCACAGATAATCACATTCACATGACGTCATTTTAAGGGGCATGGCCAGTTACATGTTGTTGTTGTTACCGGCATGGGAAGAATAGTTTGAATATCTAAAAATTAACTGATCCTAGCAAGCTGGGCGTTCACATGCATATATAAAACTGGCTATTTGAAGCAACTGTATGCAACATTAATTGATGTTATAATAATAACACACTTGTGAACGTCGTAAATTCACGTTTAACAGAAAATTTCCTCAATTTTTTAAAAACATTGCACCACAACTAAAGATGTATCTGTCATTGTTTTCACAATATCCAGCGTTGACCTAAGGTTATATCTCATTAACTACGAGTACATGGAATAAGACACAATTTTACATACCATGGAAATTATTTCAACCATATGAGACTTCATTCAATCTCACTGCAAACCTCATTTGAAGATTTCTGTTGGCCAGGGGTGTACCGGGGTGGAGGCAAGAATATCCGGGCACTAAAGTGTCCGGTTTCTATCTTCTAACCCAGCTAGGACAATTCCACATTCGGGGTAAGTGTCCGTCATTAATTGCAATATGAAAGAATATGAGACGGGACATTAATCCCCAGGACATTAGTAGCTATCACACACGTGGACCAAAAATTGACAGTTTTTAAACATGCTGATTCAAATATTGATCAGTTTTGCATAAATATAACATGAGAACAGTTCGAATAACAGATGTTTGGGGTTTCAGACTGCTATGATTTGATTCTTTCAAGATATTCAAAGTTTTGCAAATGTGATGCCAACTATGAAAAAACGTGTTATTGGTCTAGCTCCTTGATGCTTCCTCGTTCTCTTGTTGAGGATTTCCGATGCCTTGTACTATTAGCATCAATGTACCGTATTCACCAAATTGGTTGGTGCCTCAGGAAAAGTTTCAGTCTTTGACAGACAAAAGTGTTACTGGCGAATTAGATTGATTCTATGAACATTTTGCGGGCTATAGTTAATTTTCCAAAGGATTACTTATTTTGCTGAATCTTCGTGCGATCTAAATACATCAGAACTTCACATGTACCCTATCATTAATCCATAGAGTGACGATGACTATACCGTATCTCCATGTTGTTGTTCTCCATCGAATGTCACCATCTGACGTGAGTTAAAGAATTCCAGTACAATAGTTTTGATGCAGACAGACAAGGCTTAACAAAACAATAATTCCCTCAGGGATTCATGCATTGTTCGAATTAATATTCGCAATTTAATTCGCCAGACTTGCGTTGTGTCCATTTTTTCCGAAAGCACCAACCATTTTGACGAACACTATATAACAGCTAATATATTCAGGTACAATTGAACCATAGCTTTAGAACACATAACAGCATGTTTCTGTATATTTCGTGTTGTATTTTGTAGTATATTTCATCATGAGAAATCTGCTTCGTGTGTTTGTTTGTCGTACGGAATGTAACTATCACTTCAAAGCTGATTGACTGAGAAAAACTTCGATGGTGATATTTTTATGCTTTAAACTATACACCAAATTTATTGCGTTTGATTGTGTTTTAAATTCTAAGGTGTTTACTGGATTCTCGTGAGAGCCCTCGCACTTCGGGAAACTGGACTTCCAACTTAGGCTTATTGTCGCAATAGTATAGTTGAGAACATAGACTGTAGGACTGTCTGACAACTCAATTAAGGTATTGACAAACAGTGGCTGTGAGCCGTCTCCCCTCCGATGATTGGTCTTTCGACCCGCTTCATTTTGAATTAAACACAAGCTTTCTCATTTGCTGGCTATTAATAAGCCGAAAGGACTTCCCTCACCAACAACCATGACAATCTGTTCCTCGGTTATATGCATCTTTATTTTATCCAGCCAATTTCTACGTTTCCACTTCAAATAACTTATAGACACGAGACGTCACTGACCTCGAAAACATTGAAATTCGAAATGAGTCGCACAAGAGCGTTATTGATTGGCTGACCTAATTAGTGGGCGCCATATTAGGAGGAAGGACGCCGCTAATAGAGGATGATGTCACTCTATATGTGACTTCACTCGCAATCGATGTGTACGTTCTGATTGGTTCTTCTGTCGTTAGCTTTACACCTCGGATTTTGAACGCTGAAGGGGTCAGATAAATCAAGGCAGGTTCGAAGTGGGAACGTAGAAATTGGCTGGATAAAATGAAGATGGGTTATACGAAGCTCGTCGTTCTTCTTTCTCCCAGTCTCTGAATATATAGAAAACCAACCCTGATATTGATACTTCCACACCAAATAACACACATTAATTCTTATTGCGAACTTTCAGCGGAATTTCCATCTCAACATCGCCGTGCTGCATGGACGGATAGCGATAGTTCATATGGCTCAAAGTTAGATAATCTTTACCCAACATGAATATTCATATAAATTGGTATACCCTCATGGATATTCATTTCATCTTCGCAATTTTTGGACATTTATAAAGTCCAAAGTATAAAATCACATGAAGAAACAACTAATCCCGTTATCAGTAGGCCTATTCCTGAGCAGTAATCGACTGTCGTGAATTATTGGCCATGCGAAGTACCTGGACCATGTTTTCGACCTATCAAAATTTCCCTAACCACTTGTCTCAATTGACTAGTGACCTAAATGGCATCGTTCTCGATCTGAAAGTCTGCCGTCAAAGGCGACAAGTGGATCATATCACGAACCACCATTGGTATTCTTGGGTCGAAGATTATAATCAGGACTTGTCTACCGGTGATATTGCGATATATTATAAAATATTTATATAATATTCAACACTAAACAATCTCCAAACAAACGCAGCCGATTTACTACATATTAAGTGAGGCTGCTTTGCTTTTTAGTGGTTTGTGACCTGAACCAAAAATCCGAAAATCGGACTTTCTTTATTTTCATATATATAAATGCTTCTATCATAACTAACAGTGAGTCAGTAGTTACTGTCAAGCCGTCTGTCGATATAATCGCCGTGACATGGAAACATTTATTCGGACATACAGTTAATTTGACGACAACACCACACTCAGCGAAGGTCTTTTGCACAATGAGGCTGACACAATACATTGGGCAATATATAATCATTACAACATAAGAATGACTTGTGTTGTGAAATATTTCCCTGTATTGGCATTTATCAGTTGCTGATAAGTTGCCGTGAATTATGACTTATTTACCCAGAGGGCTACTTTTGGGGGTTGTGTTGAAGACAGTCACCTCGTGTGTCTGCATCATAGCAAACGTCGGTAAGTTTACAAATCAAAAAGCCAGAACAAGAGTAAGTAAATTATCTTTTGGTTGGAAATATTATAATAAGTTGCTCACTGCCCAAGGGCCGAAGTATTGAGGAAAACTTCCCCCGTATCAGAATGTCCGTAACTTTGGAACTTGCTGAAGCATGATCTTTATATTTGCACCTGTATATGCTTATTCATTTCGGGTTTGACCACTGCAATATTACTGTAATCTCACTATTTGTAGGTAGCAACCCACCATTGATATTTTTGGATTATTATTTTTTTATAATCAGGGCCGTTGGCTCCCGGTGAAATTTGATTGATCATTATACCTGACTGCACAAGAAAGGGTTTGTGATATAGTTTGAAATGTTTATAATATACAACACTGAAAAATATCAAAACAAACTTTTTTAAAGTTTAAGGGAAAACTCGGCACCAGCTTGATTGCCTGCCTCCCATATTCGCTGTGATTGTGTCGGACGGAATGACCCAATTTTCGCGCCAGCCGTATCTCGAAAAACTGGTGGCGAATGTATGCTGAATTGTTTTTATATCTTTGCGCGAAAAAAAAAATTAAAAAACAGGCTACATGTACCTGGCCTGATGGGTCATGTGTGGGGCGAATATGAGGGATTTACAACATAATAAGGCTGTGTTTTAGTGGTTTGTGACCATCAGTCAGACATTGGCCCAACGCCAGGCGGGTCCAACACTGCAGACGAGTTCAGAACATCTCAACTTGCAGGCGTGAACGTCACAATAAACGCTTTTCTGCTGTGATTTCCTGCACTGTTATAAATTACCGTTATTTCACAGTAAATGTATGTTGGAGTTCACAGTACATTCAATCGTAAACACATTAATCTGTGGATTGAACTGTGATATTTCCGTTGACATCAACTGCAATGGGTAAACTGCGCACACACGTAACATAAAATTCTTGTTTTCTCTGAAAGGAGGTTGATAACTTTGCACACGAAACGCTCAGTTGCAGGAAACATCCGACACCTGCGTTGTACGATACACCATTCAGAGCATTATCAGAACACGCGCTGGGACGGACGCAGCGGCTAACTTTAATTTTCGGTCTATAGTACGGTTTGGTTTTGGTTTTATCCATCTTCACATTTCAAGCTAAATACTACACTAACGTTCCGTCATTTAGTGTTCGACTTGCACATGCGAAGATGGGTTTTATCTGACTTGGAGTTGTATACTACTATTCGTGTAATAATTGCACAGATTCGTTCGTGATTATTTACGAAGCTTGTGGTGATCGCATTTGTAAACACGAAGAACAATGGTCATTTCGGACTTCCAGTGACCTACGCTGCCGCGGAACCGATAATTGTAGAAAATGGTGCCACGTAATTGATTGTTTAAAGAATGTTAAAACAACGGTAATTGTAAATTACAGGGCAACCCAAATTTTACAGTTGAATGCCTGTCAATAAACGGTAATTATAAAATACGGTGCAACATTTTACAGTTCAAAGCCTGTTAAAAAACGGTAATTGTAATATACGGTGCAACGTAATTTTACAGTTGAATGTACTGGCACCTTTTCTGCCAGTACATTTAACTGTGAATTTACGGTGTGATTTATAACAGTGTGGGTGACATATATATCGTGTACTTACATGTAGTTTAGTAATATATTGTATTGACTACCACATTCTGACATACAAAAATGTTGGTTGTACCGTATACCGACTCATGTCTCCATTATTAGACGTTATAATGTGTAAATAAAGACCTGAATACTACTCTATGTGGAAATACCGGGTATTGTTAATAGATAGATACATGTATGCTGTCTTCCTAATATTCCGAGAAGTAAACGTCCACAACAATGAGTGCAAGCGCAATGTGAAGAAATGTATCATTTAATAAATACATAAACTTACCCCAAGAAAATAACAGAGATATGACTTAACCCTCATCATGAATTCCCCTTGTTCGGCTGGTAGGTAGACACAAGGTTAAAAGTTAAAAGATTATACAAACGATAACCCTACCGTGCCTGGGGGCATTATGCCTCCCCTATCAAACTTTGTACTCTATTTCCGGAAAGACAAAAAACTGAGAGCTGAAACTCCGTGACTTTGCTTATCATACTGGGGTCTTTTGGGGCCTATTTGCATAATCAACTGAGCAGAGAATCATGGGTAAATCCGAAATTGCGGCCATGTGGGGAACCAGAAAAGTGATATTTTCGTCTTATTTCCACAAAATTCTTGCTTTTCTGCATGGAAAAGTGAACAAAACTACTTTATTTCATATCAGATTATTATTTATTAATTTATCAGGCCGTTTGTATACGAGGAAATCAAAAGAATAAAGAAATCGAAAAATCCGACCTGAAATTTTTTTCATAATGACAACACAGGTGAGCTGGTGTTAGAAATTTGGATTTCTTTCACATTTCTTCTGAGGTTATGGGCAATATTACTGGATATTCATTCATGGGAAATAACAGTCGTCATTTCAGTCGTTCAGACATATCAGAACGCCTTGGAAAAACACCTTCAAGCTCACAATGGAAACTTCAGGTTTATTCTAGATGATTCACGGTACTAAGTGATTGAATCAAGTGTTTAATTCATAGCACGTGCGATATATTACATAACGTAACTGTTCAAGTCGTTTTCCCACTTCACGCTGTAAACTGATGTGTCCGCTTTATTTCACAATCTGATTGAAACTGAAAGGACTGACGCCAAGACACTGTGACGTCACATGAACAACGTAACTTTAGCGACGTCCGATTTGATTACAATTTTTTTCAATTATTATTTTATTTCTGATGTCACCTTTCGGCGTTTAGTTCCAGACGTTTAGGCTAGAGAGAAACGGCCAAGTAAAAAATTAAGTTCAAACGTTTTTTAGACCCTAAATTAGGTCCTCGCGGAATTGTGCCCGATTGAGTTGGCGGTTCATGGTAGTCAGTTGCGAACCATTACAGTTTGTAATCCAGAAAGCGGAAATGTATATTTCCTGCTCAAAAGGTTTGATGCAGAAAAACGTAACAGGTCAATAGGAGAAGGTAGAAGGTTAAAGCATATATAAAGACCCCCACCTCCGACCGTCGTCAGCCGATTGAAATGACGAGTGTTATTTCCCGTGAATGAATATCCATTAAAATTGCCCATAAAATCACAGGACATGTGAAAGAAATCCAAATTGCTAACACCACCTCGTCGGTGTTGGGAAAATAGCCCCACCGGCTGACCACCGGATGCATAGTGGTAAGACGATTCTTTGCAATCAGTGCGAGAAGATGTTCTCCATCGACATGTTCAGCGTACCCATAGTGGACCAGTCCAGTGCAAAATTTGTTTGAAGATGTACTCTTCCCATCACACCCTGGAAAAACACCTTCAAGCTCACAGTGGAAACTTCAGGTTTGTTCTAAATGGTTCACGGTACTAGATGATTGAGTCAAAATTAAGTTCAAGACATTTTTTAGACCCTAAATTATGCCAGCCGGTGGTCAGCCGGTGGGGCTATTTTCGCAATACCGACGAGGTGGTGTTATATATCAATTTGGATTTCTTTCACATGTCCTGTGAGGTTATGGGCAATATTAATGGATATTCATTCACGGGAAATAACACTCGTCATTTCAATCGGCTGGCGATGGTCGGATGTAGGGGGTCTTCATATATGCTTTAACCTTCTACCTTCTCCTATTGACCTGTTACGTTTTTCTGCATCAAATCTTTTCAGGGGGAAGTATACATTTCCGCTTCCTGGATTAATAAACTGTAATGGTTCGCAACTGATTACCATGAACCGCCAACTCAACCGGGCACAAGTCCGCGAGGACCTAATTTAGGGTCTAAAAAAACGCTTTTTTGACTTGGCCGTTTCCCTCTAGCCGAAACGTCTGGAACTAAACGCTGAAAGGTGACATCAGAAATAAAATAATAATTGAAAAAAATTGTAATCAAATCGGACGTCGCTGAAGTAACGTTGTTCATGTGACGTCACAATGTCTTGGCGTCAGTCCTTTCAGTTTCAATCAGAATGTGAAATAAAGTGGACACACATCAGTTTACAGCGTGAAGTGGGAAAACGACTTGAACAGTTACGTTATGTAACGTGCTATGAATTAAACACTTGATTCAATCACCTAGTACCGTGAACCATTTAGAACACACCTGAAATTTCCATTGTGAGCTTGAAGGTGTTTTTCCAAGGCGTTCTGATATGTAACTGAACGACTGAAATGACGACTATTATTTCCCATGAATGAATATCCAGTAATATTGCCCATAACCTCAGAAGAAATGTGAAAGAAATCCAAATTTCTAACACCATCTCACCTGTGTTGTCATTATAAAAAGGCATTTTTTTGTCCATTTTCAGGTCGGATTTTTAGATTTCTTTATTCTTTTGATTTCCTCGTACAAACGGCCTGATAAATTAGTAAATAATAATCTGATATGAAATAAAATAGTTTTGTTCACTTTTCCATGCAGAAAAGCAAGAATTTTGTGGAAATAAGACGAAAATATCACTTTTCTGGTTCCCCACATGACCGCAATTTCGGATTTACCCATGATTCTCTGCTCAGTTGATTATGCAAATAGGCTTCAAAAGGCCCCAGTATGATAAGCAAAGTCACGGAGTTTCAGCTCTCAGTTTTTTGTCTTTCCGGAGATGAGTACAAAGTTTGGTAGGGGGAGGCATAATGCCCCCAGGGCCGGTAGGGTTATGGTTTTATAATCTTTTAACTTTCTAGGTAGAAAGTGCACTCCCTTGTATATTATATTTCAAATGTATTACCCGGAAGCATGAGTAAGTGCACCCGGAAGACTGAATAATATCATGAAAAGTGCTGATTAATGAAATGTACGTCCAAAAAACGTTCGGTAGCATATAATTCAAGCGCCAATGGGTCTACCCTGCTATACAGTGGACGATCCGTCATATAACCGAAGATTGAAGACAAACTGGCGTGCAATTAAGTCGCGTGGTTTTGACAAATGTTCGCTTGCACAATTGACTGCCTATTTTGTGAAGACTATAGAGAAACATCCAGACAACAATACAGCTCGTTCTTAGCCTCTATAGGTTCATAAGAATCTCTATCACCAACTGGTAGCTTTATATCTACTACTTACTTAGACGGTTCGTCTGAATTGTCGGAAGATTCGTCTGTTAGAATCGGCCATTTTACCCGGAAGATAAAGTTGCTCTACCCGCAAGCATGGCAAATTTCGTCAAAATCCCGGAAGTAGGGATAGTTGTTTTTCCTCCGTGAATAAGGGGTGGTCCCCC